>CAUYRT010012558.1:0-10616 GCA_963574885.1 Lepilemur ruficaudatus
TTATATGGAAGTATGTTGCCTAATCACTATTTGGAAGCTTTCTAAATATCTTTTAGTTGTTGACTTTAATTCCTTCGTAGTCAGAGAATATATTCTATATTATTTCAGTCCTTTAAAATGTTTTGAAACTTGTTTTATGACCTAGCGTAAACAAATACAGATATAGTCTATCTTGGTAAATGGCTCCATGTGCATTTGAAAAGTACATGAATATAGACAAGTTATTGGGTATGTGATTGTCAAGTTAAACAGGTTGGTAGTGTTCATGTTTTCAAATTCCATACTAACTACTATATCTGCTTGTTAAAATATTGACCTATATTTATGGGTTTGCCTATTCAGTTTTGCCTGCTTTGCTTCATGTGTTTGAAAGTTTTATTTGATGCATGCATATTTAGGGATTATCTTAGGTCAGGCTGCTATAACAAAAATACCATTGACTGGGTGACTTAAACAACAGAAATTTGCTTCTCACAGTCTGGGGACTGGGAAGTCCAAGATCAAGGTGCTGGGTGATTTGGTTCCTGGTGAGGACTGTCTTCCTGGTTTGCAGACAGATGCCTTCTTGCTCTGTCCTTACATGGTAAATGATAGAGCATAAGAGTAGGTATATGAGAGACCTTTCTTATAAGGACACTATTCCGATCATGGGGCCCCATCCTCATGACCTCATCTAAACCTAATTACCTCCCAAAGGCCCCATTTCCAAATACCTTCACATTGGAAATTAGGATTTCAACATATAAATTTTTTGAGGGGGATATAAACATTCAGTTTATAGCAGGGTTGTTATGATTTGTTGCTAAATTGATACTTTTACTGCCCTGAACAGCACCTCTTTATTTTTGGTAAAACTACTTATCCTGAATTCTCCTTTGATGTTAATATAGTCTGATCTGCTTTCCTTGTTACTGTTTGCACAGAAGGTCTTTGCCTTCCTTTTACTTTCTAACTATCTTTTGAAAAATAAAGAGGTGGGGCCTAGATAAAGTATCTGAAGTTGCACATAACAGGAGAATTGTCAGCAATCCCTGTGATTAGTAGGTTGGTATCCATTGGTCCACTTTTTCTAAATCTTATAATCATTTCTATTGATTTGCTGTCTTTTTCATAGTCTCATGTTTGCTACAAAGATTTCCTGAGATTTGTTCTCTATAGGTATAGTGGCCTTCCAAAAATGTATATATCCTGATTGGGGGAAGCTGTAAATATGTTATTTTACATGTCAAAGTGACTTTGTAGATGTGAAAGTGTAGGATTTTGAGATGGGGGAGATTGTCCTGGATTATCTGGGTGGGTCCAGTGTAATCATGGGATCCTTAAAAGTGGAGACCCTTTTCCCAGTTGTGGTCAGAGAAAGAGATATGATGACGGAAGAGAGGTGAGAGAAATTCAGCATTGCTGATCTTGAAGATGGAGGAAGTGTCCAGGAGCCAAGGAGTGCAGGCACCTTCTAGAGGTTAGGAGAGGCAAGGCAACAGTTGCCTTCCAGAGCATCCAGGAAGGAACATGACTTTACCCACACATGGATATCAGTCCAGTGGGACCCATGTCAGACTGATGACAGAATTATAATAGATTTGTATTGTGTTAAGCCACCAAGTTTGTGATCATTTGTTAACAGATAATACATCCCTGTGCTACTAACCTTGATAATAATGTGATTAAGAATGCAGCCAACATCACATTCTGTCTGAGAACCTAAAGCTCCTTCTAAGAACATTTTCAGAACCAGAAGCCTAGAGAATTTCTCATATCCAGCTTCTCTAAAGTTTATACAAAATTGCTCAAATAGAAGGAAAAGAAAAACCCTCACAATATTTTTTTTCTCCCCCGGCAGTTTGGGTAAGAGACTTTATTTTTAAATAATTTATTATTTAAGGCATAAATTAATTTTTAAAAACATAAATGTGTTATTGCCAAGGAAAGGTTTATTTTGGATCTGAAGCAAAGTTTCAAACCTTTAGGCATTTTTCCTAAGATTTTAGATCCTGCAGACATTGTTTCCATGGCAACAAGACTGTACACACCCCAAAGGGGCTATCACCATAGATGTAACTAGAGATGTCCCCAGAATGGGGGGAACTGGACAACTGCCCAAGATCTAATACATAAATAGAACCTAAACTGCTGGCCGAGGAGCTGTAACTCAGAGAGTCAGGTGGTGGAGAAGGAAGCGCATAGCCCGTTCATGCCAAAACAAAACAAAACTCAGGTGTCCCCTTCATGCACATCCAAAGCAAATTAATTGCCAGTGGACCCTATTTTTCAATGTCCTTCTTCCACCAATCTCCTTTTCCATGTACCTTTCCAGATCTCTTCCTCCCCCACACGCTTTTTTGGTTGCGCCTTTAAAACTTCTCTTCCTCTTGAAGACTCTTGCTGGTGTTCCTTCAACCTTATTTCACTTCTCTAATCAAGGGAAAGGAGATGGCTAGAATGAAGAGCAGTCACTTAGAGCAATTTACTGAGCTACACTCTTCTGGGAAGTGCCTCCCAGAAGTGATATTGCAGCCAGGACTCTGCATGGAGCATTTTCCAATTTCTAGATGATTTTCTTGTGTGAGAGGGCAGGGCAAAAAGGGTATTTTGAGTATGAGTTTAAGATACACTGCCTTTAAAATGTCTCAGAAGATGCAAACAATGAGATCTGCACATGAAATCTAGTCAATAAATGAGATTATCAATGGTCCAGATAAAGAGTGTTCATTGGCTCTTCTATGGTTACTACAGTTCAGTAAATGTCGCAGGTTCAAGACAATGAATTGGATGAAAAGATGAATTGACTGAGAATCAGCCTCCTTTCTAGCCAGGCTTCTCTTCTCTTAATCACATAACTGTAAAATTAAACTAAACTAGAATTTTACGCTTTTAATATATTGATCCCATTCCTTCAACCCTATTCTTTATCTTCTAATTTATTAAATTTGATTGAGTCTTTCATAGAGAAATCTAGATAAGTCCAATGCAATTCAGTCAATTATCAACAATCACCAAGTTGGGGTCTTGTAAATGAACCCTTTCTCTGCCCAAAAAACTAGTGAGTCATCCTTTCTTTGAAGTTGGACAATACCTAGGTGTGATCCTTTTCAACGTTATCCATCCACAGGAAGAAGATACTAATATTTTGTTTGAAAAAGATATACAAAGTAACCTTGATATATATATTTGTTTTGAACCAATTTTATACTTAAAATAAATGAGTGCCACTGGCATTCCATTAAATATTCTTTTTTGCTGAGAAAGAAATGGCAGGCATTTAAAACCCATTTCAGGCAGCAAAATTAATATAATTGAACATTCACACTTATTTCTTCATAAAAGCCGGACGTATGAGTCATTCTTACCAACAATTTTGAAAGATTTCTGTTCTCTTTTTGTAAATATCAGTCAGACCCGACACTTAGAAATTTTATACTAAGAAAATGATGAATAGACCCAACTTTGATGAAGGCTGAACTCTCTTGGTAACTTTTAAAAAACTGACCACTAGAAAGTTTGTATTCTTTTGTTCCTCATATCTCTTTTCTTCAAGTTCTTCTTTCAAAGCATGTGTACACACATCTCTTCCAAAGTGATCATTTCTTTTTTTAAAAAAAATACAGTTGACTCTTGAACAACACGGGTTTGAACTGCATGGGTTCACTGACAGATTTTCTTCTGCCTCTGCCACCCCTGGGACAACAAGACCAACCCCTGCTCTTCCTCCCCCTCCTCCTCAGCCTATTCAAGGTGATGATGATGAGGATGAAGACCTTTATGATAATCCAGTTCTACTTAATGAGTAGCAAATATATTTTCTCTTCCTTAATAATTTCTCTCTAGCTTACTTTATTGTAAGAATAGAGTTTTTAGTACATATAACATACAAAATATGCATCAATTGACTTTATGTTATTGGTAAGATTTCTGGTCGACAGTAGGCTATTAGTAATTAAGTTTTGGGGACAGTCAAAGCTCATATGCAGATTTTCGACTATGTGGGGGTTGGTGCTCTAACCCCAGTCCTGTTCAAGGATCAACTGTACTAAAGCTGGCTACTCTGTGTCTTCGCTGGGTTATAAAAACAAGAACTTGTCGGAGGCACTTCCCCTAAGGGAAAATTGAAGAAGTGAATTGTTAAATACAAGCAAAAAGCAGACAACACTTTTGTCTCTCCTAATCGTATGTCCCAGTGATGAGATCTTGATCTTTTAACTCATAGTTTTCAAAAGAGAACTTTTCATTTATCTTCTGCTGCAAACTGCTTCCTGAGTTGCTTAGGAAAGACCCCGTTGGGACGTTATAGGCCTGTAAGATTGTGTGTTTAAATATTCAGCAAATAAAATCTGCAATGCTGAAGTCTTTGTCCCGGATACACTGGAAGCTGTGGTCCTGGCTTTCTTGCTTGATAAGCAAAATTAAAATTGCTATATTAAGTTTTTTTAAAATTTTTTTTTTGAACATAGCTACTAATTGAAAAAGGCCTAAATTCAAAACAGGGCTTCTGTCAATGAGAACAAATCTCCTAATTCCAGAATATTGTTGAGTCACCGTAGTTATGTGTCAAGGATCCTACTATTAGTAATCAAATATGGTTCTAAAACAGAACACACTCTGACATCCCTCTTGTTATTGATGTCAAAAGAAGGAACAACCAAAAAAATGAATTCCATAAAAGAAAAGGAAAAACTTACATAATAAACACAAGATAGCCACACTCAAATTTTATTGAATTAAACTCCTGGGAGATTGTTCAAAGCAAGAATTTATATAGTAATTTCAAACAAACATTTCAGAGCTAATTTTTATTCTTCAGAATGTTGTAGAAAGAGAAATCGTAGAGGGCCTTCCTAAGATGCTATAGCTAATAAAACCTCATCTCCATGGAGATAGGTAACCTCCCCCAACCAGGTCCAGCTTCTTTATTTTAATAAATACTGTAATATTACAATTTTATAATATTTATGTTACAATAAGCTAAAAAGCTAAACAATAATATTAATATTATAATAACCTAAAAATCTAAGCAGTTAATCAATAAGCTAAAAAGCTAAACAGTTAAAGCAAAGCTTTTAAAATCTTGGAGAGCATGAATGTGTTTATTATGGTAAAATACACATGATATAAAATTCACTGTTCTAACTGGTTTTTTGTTATACAGCATTAACCACATTTATATTGTTGTACCATCGCTACTATCCATCTCTGGAATTTTCTCTCTTCCCAAGGTGAAACTCTGTACCCATTAAATAATAATTTCCCATTCCCTACCTCCTCTCAGTGTCTCTGACAAACAATGGTCTATTTTCTGTCTCTCTGAATTTGACAACCATAGGTATCTCATGTCAGTGGAATCATATAATATTTGTTATTTTGTATCTGGTTTATTTCTCTTGGCATAATGTCTTTAAGTTTCATCCATGTTATAGCATATGTCAGAATTTCATCCCTTTTTAAGATGCAATAGTATTCCATTGTATATCTATCTATCTATATATCTTTGGTTTATTAATTTATCCCTTGATGGACATTTGGTTACTGTGAGTAATGCTGCTATGAACATGGACATACAAATATCTTTTTGAGTTTCTGCTTTCAATTCTTTTGAGTGTATATATTTAGGAGTGGAATTGCTGGATGAGAGGGTGATTTTATTTTTAACTTTTTGAGGAACCACCATACTCTTTTTCATAGTGACTCAGCCATTTTGCATACCCACCAGGAAGGCACATCAAAAGTTGCAATTTCTCCACATCCTCACCAACATTTGTTATTTTCTGCTTTTTTTCCTTTTTAACTTTTTTTTTTATTTTTTAAAAGCTATTATGGCTTGCATATTTATGTCCTCCCAAAGTTCATATGTTGAAATTCTAATCCCCAGTGGGATGGTATTAGGAAATGCAGGGCCTTTGATTGGTAATTAGGTTTTGATAAAGCCATGAGGGGATTAATTCCTCATGATAGGATTAGTGTCCTTAAAAGAAGGGAAATAGACTAGAGATTTCTCCTTTCCCCACGTGAGGATACAAGAGAAGACAGACTTCTGCAAACCAGGAAGAGGGCCCTCACACTCTTAATAATAAATCTGCAAGTAATCTGACTTTGGACTTCCCAGCCTCCAGAACTGTGCAAAGTAAATTTTTGTTGTTAATCCACCCAGTCTATGATATCTTACGGTAGCAGCCCAAACTGACTAAGACAATGGCCATCATAATGGATGTGAAGTAGTATAGCACTGTGGCTTTTATCTGCATTTCCCTAATGATTAGTGATGTTCAGCATCATTTTTTGTACTTACTGGCCATTGGTATATCTTATTTGAAGAAATGTCTCTTCAAGTCCTTTGCAAATTCTTAAATTAAGTTATTTGGTTTTCTGTTGAATTGTGAGAGTTCTTATGGTTGTCATAAACCCATTGTTAACCATACAGATCAACTCGCTACAAGTACATCTAATTTAAACATTAAATAAATGTAATTAAATATATATAACATGTGAAATATACAGTCAAATGTTTCAGCTTCTTTTTGTTAAGTCCCTTTACTACAAAATTGGAAATTGGATTATGTTTTATCCACATTCTATAGATTATTTTCAGGATGTCATTTGAAATTTATAAGAATTGATGAATCATATAGGGCTTCTCTAAAGTAGCACGTTCAAACATGGCTTCAAAACACCAAAGGGCCTGTAATTTGTTTAAAACCATTCATCAGGAGAGCAATTCTGCATTCCTAGTTGGTCACTGCTTCGTGCTGGGGTGTGAGATACCAGGTCACAATAATCCCAATCCTCACCCTATCAAATTAACTAATTAAGAAGAGGAAACACCCATTGCAAGCACACCCAAACAGAGCATTCAGGATGCTCCTTTACAGACAGTTAAAAAACACGTCAACCTGTTTTCCATTGCCATAAATCTAATGCCCTTCAGTATTTTATGTGCTTGATCTTTTATTTGGCAGTTAAAATAATCTAAGCGTTCTCTAAGGGAGGTGATTTTTATTCTCCAGGGGAAATTTTCCCCAAAAATGTCTGAAGGCATTTTTGGTTGTCATGACAGGAGGCAGACTCTAGTAGAAGCCCAGGGATTCTGCTGAACATCCTACAGTGGACAGAAGAGGCCCCACAACAAAGAACTATCTGATCCAACATGTCAATAATGCCAAGATTGAGTTACATCTCCAATCTGTATTGACCTGAGTGTGCACCCCAGTAGGAATGACTAGATTGCGAAAGAGATGTCCTCATTCTGAGCGTCTCAGGATTCAGAATAATATGACGCAAGAACACTCTGGGGCACTTCACATAGATGCTTGAGTGAATCTCTCCCTCTAATTGGTGTTATGGCATTTCACAAACATGAAATGGTGCCACTTGCTTCTCTAAGAATAAAATACAACCATAGGAGATGATTTAAAAAAAAAAAAACTATTCTCAAGATCAGGAAGAGCTTGGTCACCTATATCTATATATGCTTGGTCATATATATATGTGCTTTGCAACGACAAGCATTTAACAGTTTTGTAAACCTTAACAGAACAGTCAAAAATAATACTTTTATGTACTATCTATTTGACATTTAAAAATTTTCTGAAAATTAAAGTAAGAAGAGTTGCATTTGCTTGATAACTATGTCATTCTAAGACTTCTGCCAATATTGGGATCCTCACAACCACAATCCAATGGCTTAATCTAGATTCCATTTCAAAACTGAGTAGAGTAGGTATTAAGCATTTTGTAACTGTTTGGGGAATTTTAAAGGTTATTAAGTTCTGAATAACAGAGTCTCTCATGTTTTCCCACCGAGCTTTTCCCAGCAGTTGAATATATCTGGATCTTATTCTGGTTTTTTTAATTCTTTTTTTAGCTTCCTGAGATGACTCATGTTCAAACACGACGACCCTGGGTGATGTTTCTCCTGCAGAATTTTGGATTGATCCTAGGTTGGCTTTCTCTCCTCCTCTTGGCTATATATGAACAAAATATTAAAATATAAGTTAGCATCCTCAAAATCTTTCAGAAATGATTTTATATGGTCTCGCTTTGTGTTTTTCGTCGCACCCTGTGGTGATTTGTAAATTATTTTTTCCTTTAGGTGAAGTGTGTGTCTTTTAGCTCATTAACTTATTAATTTATAAAGTAATTTTGTTTTTGGAACTTTATAACAGTCAAACTGTACTTAATTGAAATTTTGGTTTTTGTTTCCAACACAATGATAAATTTTTTTTAAAAAAAATTAATAAATTATGAATTAATTCCAGTAAACTTTAAAAAAATATTGTGTCCCCAAGAAAGCATGTGTGTTTGTAGTATTTGAAGTGGACAGATGCCTGTTGGGATAAAATCAACTACGACTTCTTTTATGTCAATAACACATTTGTCTTTATGTGAGGTTATAAACCATAAGCAAACTAAGTGACAAAAAACGTAATAAAGTCTAGTTTCAATGTGATGGTTTGTATTACCTTCTGTTACTGGATGTCAGATTGTGAGTTATCTTTTACAAAACCAATATGGTGTAGTTCACTAACTCAAGGTACTCATGAATAAGCCATCTTGGTAAGCCTAAAGGATAGTATGTCAGCATTCTTCTCTGTAAGTCACCCAATGAAATTGGTTCCAGGAAACGGGAACTGGAAACAAAAGATGAGTTCAAAATCTTTTAAAATAATAAAGCTTGAGTCAGGCAGTAGATCAATGCCTAAACTTTCGAAGATTTAACAGTATATTTATGGGAATAATCTCACTGACAAGTGAGATACATTTTGTGTTCTTTTTGAGGAAGCAGAATCCTAAACACGATTTTTTTTTTAGTAGCTAAGTTCATGAAATCAACAAGCAACATTATCGATAACCTAGCAAGATTGTTAAAACAGAAAATAACTCTGGCTTTCATTATTTTCTTTGGAAAATGGATGCCTAATACTTTTCTTATTTTTTTAATGATATGTCTTGACAAGGGAAAAAGCCCGTTTGACTGCCAACATGGCTCACAGTGCTGAGTCAAATACATCCCTCCTACCCCTTCCTCACTGGTAGGTAGATATTCTTTGCCACACTCCACTCAAACAAAACCTTTTTTCAACCACCTTGAGTTCAAAATGAGGTAAGTTTCTTCTTCAGTTGTCTTTAGAGCTTGATTTAAGGGAAAGTCATTGTATAGTGTCATAGTTCTCAAAGTCTGGCAGGCAGTGGGATCCACTGGAAGGCTTATCTATGGAAAATACAGATTGCTGGGCTCCATCCCTGGAGTTTCTGATTCTGTAGGTCTAGGGTGAGGCCTGAGACCTTGATTTTGAACCACTTCCAGGTGATGCTGATTCTGTCGCCTGGGATACCACGCTGAAGGCACCACTGGTATGATAGAAGTCAGGCAGCTTTGGTTTCAAGGAAGAGCAGGTGCACAACTCTGTTGCCCAAGAGCTGTGTGCTTTTGAGCAAGTTGGTTAACACATCTACAAACTTCATGCTAGACGTGAGTTTCTAGGCTGAAATTTTCTTCTCCTTGTCCCCTTGCCTTGGAGCATCAGATCCATCCCAGGAGTTGCTGGACGAAGAGTCCACAGTTGGTGCTGTTACTCATGTTTGCCCTGAAAGGTAAGCAGATTTGCCACATAGAACTTTGCCTCCCTTTTTCTTTTGTTAGGGAATAAATTTTAGCTGAACAAAAATCCCTTTGTACAGGCCAACACAGTGTGGAGGTCACACACAAGGAGTTTTTGGCACTGTCTGTGTTTGGGTTTTTGTGACCAGGCTCTGATTTTGACATTAAGCCTTAATTTATGCCAATTTAATTAGAAAAGCTCTGATGGACGACTTTGTTCCAAGTTCAAGTTTAGAGTTGTTTGGGGCTGGCTAAATTAAAATTGTCGGTGTGAGCTGCTCACTCCATAACCTGCTAGTTAGAGCAAGTTGAATTTGACCTTCTGGGAAAGTTGAAAGCAGGATGCAGACAGGTTTGAAGGAAGATGTCAGAAGGATTTAGAGGGTCAGTGAGCATTTTGCAGGTTTGTCATTAGTGTGCCCTGATTATGAGCAGAAAGAGGTTACCTGCAGGAGTCATCTTAAGGGTAGTGTGGTGTAGTGACTCCTGAAGACACCTTTCTAGGTCACCATTTCTCATCTGCCTCCTTCTTGCTAATCCACAGCATAGCCTGAGATGGACCTCCAGCCATAAGCAATCTTCGAATTGCTAGAAAATCTCTATTCCTCAACATCGAGCGGTAATAATAAAACCATGATGACAACTATTTTGCCTTCTAAATATGAACAGGGTCTAAATTTGGGATCACTGAACGCCGTCATCTCTTTTAAGCTGTCTAAGTTATGTGTTACTCACGGATCTTTGGGGTGAGTGGTGTTTTCCTTGAAATCAGATCTCTCAGTAATGTTTCAATATTTCTGTTTCCCAGGCCTACATTTAGGATTCCATTGTATTTCTGCTTGGTGATTGAGTTGTTTTTTTGTAGGTCCTTTTTTTTTTTTTTTTTCCCATTGAACTAGAAATGGTCCCGGAGAAAAATCAAAGAGCAAATCTACAGAAATCTTATTTAAACATCCATCATTGCTGACAGGGCCATCTTTAGGGACAGGGGAAGTGGTCCCTATTGCTGTGATGTAGAGTGCAGGGC
>CAUYRT010012559.1:0-11229 GCA_963574885.1 Lepilemur ruficaudatus
CCAAAGAACTTGTTGAAAATTCTTGTAGTCATAATCTACAATGAGTATTATGTGCATACATTTATGCATCCATATATGTGTATAGGTATATACATACACACACTGGAATATCTATCTGCAGCAAGAAAGGATCACTTTGTAAAATTGCTGTGTACCAATGAGATTATGACTCTTGATTATATATAGGTAAAAGCCACTTGACACTAAAAAGTCTTTGTGTTTCACATACCTGCCTTTTCTTTAAATTTAAGTCTAGCCTGTGACTTCTCATAGAACTTTTCTTAATAGGAGTTTATTTATTGTTACCAACAATTCAATATTGTGTTAGTTGATTTTTTCCTGCTATATATATATATTGGTTAGAAAAGATTATTTTAGATTATGTGTAATTTGGCTATTAAAAGGAAGAGTTATCACTATTTTGTTAGTGAGAAAAAACTTGAAGTGACTATCAGAGCTCTCTCTTTTTTTTTTTTTAGAGTTTGTTTTACATCAGTGCAAGCCACATGTAGCAATAGGTATGTCTAAAGATGAATGATTGATAGTAGTTTTACACTTCCCAAGACATGAAACTTAGTCACATTTATGATCTGGAAATAATCTGGTAATATGAAAGCTTACAAATCTGTTGGGCCCCACTTTATCTTGGAATTGATGTGGCATGTTGTTTTTTTCGAATGTGCATATGGCAATTATTTAAAGCAATAATAAATTATAGATTCAGAGTTAATCTGTGGGGAAAATATCAATTTTTCTGTGTGTATTTAAGGCAATACACTGGTATGAAAGGTCTTTAAACATGTTATAATACTAAGACTTGAGCTCTCGCCAAATGAGAGCAAATTTAGCTTAGTTTAAATAAATGTTACCCAATAGTTAATTAATTATGAAGGAGATAATCAAAAAACAAGAGTTCACAAACCCCTTGGTGAGTTGAGGGAACTAAGCTAGTTAAAATCATAAATGTAATAGAAAGAATATCTTCTGAACAGTTTCACTAGATAATCCATAGCAATTCATGCAGAATGTTCTATATTACCTGCACTTTATGTATTCAGGTGTCTTGTGGTTTTCATTCCATGTGGCAATGTGTTATGGATACTTATGAATGAGCACTGTGTGTATTAAATGTGTGTAATAAATACGAATTCTGCTTTCTCAAGGCCCACAATAAAAATGACTGTCATTTATGTGCACATCCACACAAGAGCAAATTATTACAGCCATCTATAGAAATGCTTGATTCCTAGAAAGGCCAATTGCAGAGAGGTAGGAGCTATTCTGCTCTCTCCTTCTCTTTTCTCACCTCTGAAGAATTAGAGAAAACTTTCTCTAGTTTCGAAATACATCTGAAATAAAGAAGCGTGGTTTGAATTGCTTTTACGCTTCCTCTGAATTGATTAACAAAAGGAAAGAAATCCTACAATTTAGCCAGAAAAATGAATGTAAATATCTTACTCTCAGAGGCAATAGTTTAGTTGGAAATAGTTGCCTTATGCTATTTATTTTGCTGAGAGTTGGTTCTGTAGCAATGTGGGAACCTGCACCTAACAGGAGAACAAAAACCCCTAAAGCTGCCATTAGTTGTGAGTTAGGTTGGAGGGGCATTAATCTTATTAAATACCAAGAAATATTTTTGGTTAATATTAGAAACTCAACATATCAACTTTCCTAGTTTGTCTGGGAAAGACTTTTAGATTTGGGATAGCCCAAAAGCTACCCTCAACTTAGGAAAAAATAAAGTAGTTAAGAATTCAGCTCACACTGCAAAATGTTAGTCCTGGAAAGCAAGCCTGAAATGACATCAAATGTCCAAGTCTACAATCATTGGCAATTTTAGGCCCCTGCAGCTAAATATTTACTGCACAAGTAGCCAAATTACCTTTGTAGATATCTGAGTGCAGGCACACCTTCACTGGAGGATTTAATGAGCCAGTTCTGATATCGGTAGAGTAATGATTCATGAATGATGAATTTTTGGCAAAATCTTAAGTTTTAAAGCTGAAGAGCTAAATTTCTGTTTGGAAGTCCACTAGAGATTCTGCCTGGTTGAGAATTTAGATAGAATTGCAAGGCTGGAATCTTGTTTATTTATACAGCATTGCATATATTTATACATTTCAATTTTTTTCCCTTTTAAGATGCATGTGAAATATAAAGACAAAATATATGGTGAGGGTAGACAAGGAAGAACCATCTGTAATAAATCTTTTATTTTATGTTCTAGATATGAACATTTTTTCAGGTCAAATTTTATCTATCTTTGTTTATGCAAACCTATCTTTGTTTATACAAGCTATGTTGCACTGGTTTATGGTAGAGCATACTGATTTGCCTGTGTGCTTACACTGAGCATTTATCATTTCATTCGTCTTTTCTTTCCTCTTTCCTTCTTTTCTTCTTCATCCATGTATTTATTAAGCCCTTAATATGTAGTAGAATCAAGATGAATCCTTCCCTATTAGGGAAATTGGAGAGGCAGGTAAGTAAACTACCAATTGCAATTCAGTACAATGGGTGCCATGTTAAGTTTCTGAGAAGAATACAGTGGAAGTTCGTAGGAAAAAAATCTGATTCAAGGTGATGGCATCAGGGAATTTACCAAGAGAGGCTACACTTAATTATGTATTGAATAAAAATAATACCTTTTAAGAAAGTATAACATGTTAAGAAAGCATAACACGTTACCAGCAAGGGGAACAGTACAGGCAAATATGAGATGCAAACAGTAGAATATGGCTGTACACAAACCTAAATAACATTTATGAATTCTTGACATTTATGAATAGTGTGCTGTATACAGTAAATTTTTGCATACTACATTGCTTCACCTTGTGGTATTTCAGAATTTTTACTTAATCATTGTATTGGCAGCAAAAGGCAGATTACAAGTTAAAAACAGAAAAGAAAATGCAGATTGTAAAGCTGAAGTATATGCATTGTTCCATGAACTTCTGCTTTCTTCATTGATTCAAAAGCAAATCTTCAATAGTGATGCAAAATGCAGATGAATAGCATAAGCGATACATTTGTTAATTGTTTTCATTGAGATGGTTAAGTTTGACTTTACCTGTTAGTTCTGCAGTGACTATGCCCTTACCTTTTATAATTTTTTCTTTTGTCTTTCAAATAAATTGAATTATACTTATTTTAAGCATTACTTATTTTCTCCATCTACCACACCCAACATATTTAGATTCATATAGACAGTTTTTCTGCCCTTAATTTTTAGTACCTTTTAAAAATTATAAATGTTTATTGAAGGATATATAAGTAACATAGTATTGTTATTATATGACAAAAACTCAAAATATAGTTCATTGACTGATGCTATAATGCAATGAGCTCTGCTTGGGGCAGTAAGCCCTTCATTAAAGTAAGGACGTTGGTATAGCATAATGTCTTAAATGTGTGTGTGAATTTATACATATATTTTTCTGGAAATCAATATGGAAAATATATTTTTCGAATATTCAGTTTAGTTATGAAAGCACTTGATAGATATTAGCTATTATTAGTTTTACTATATACCGAGCACTATTTCAAGGGTTAGAGATAAAAATGTCAGTAAGCAAAATTTTCTGCCCTCAAGTAACAACGTGGGTTTGTTTGGCAGTTGACCTGATTCTGTGAAATGTTCTAATCCATGTCAGGATCTCAAGAATTCCTACTTTGTTCAAATAAATTCATAGCACATTTTTCATAATTGCAGCCTAAGTGACAGTTTCCAGCCCTCTTGAAAATAGAAAGCTAAACTCCTAACACTGGAAAGAAAAAGAGTGATGATGTGACAGGTAGAGGAATGGCAGAGAATTGGAGAAAGATTTATGTTGCTTTCTACCAAATTTGGATAAAAGTTCAATAGGAATTAAAGTCTTTTCCTCCAAGCACACCATGGGGAATTATGAAAGACAAGGCTAAGCTATGCTGAACTTGGCAGCTTATTTATTGTTTTATAGATTTTTATTCAGAGAAGTACAAAACCAGTAACATGCTTGCCACCATTTCCCATTTGTTTTGTCTTATTTCTGAATACACCAATCCCACTGCATATTTCCTATTGAATTTCAGTTTTATTGCCCTTCAGATTTAGTGAAACTTTGTAAAAACAAATTAAGTTGTACTTTTCAGATGCAACTAACAAAGAGGAAAAATATTATGAGACTGACATACGTGGCATACCCGAGACATAATCACCTTTCATTGCAGGTCCATAGCTCTCAAACAGGGGTGATTTTATCTCCTAGGAGACATTTTTGGTTGTCACAAATGGAGAATACTGCTGGCATCTAGTGGATAAAGGCCAGGGGTGCTATTAAACATTCTTCAGTGGGATAGCCCTCTCTCAACAAAGAATTATCCATCCCAATGTCAATAATGCCAAGGTGATAAGCTCTGATGTAGGAGAGGCTGATGGTAGTCAAGGAAGCATGTCACCGTCTTTCTGAGTCACTTTGAAGATGGAGAGGTTTTTTTTTTCCTTTTAATTTTAATTCTTCCTTAACTGTTGAGTATTTACAATGAACTAATGAATAACATAGTATAAATATAGGGTAATTGGAAACACTGAATTATGAGTATTCATTTTTTAACTTGAAAAATGCTCAATAAAATCTCAGTTACTTAGAATATTTGGAAAAAGAAGCCTCAACTAAAATATAAGAGTTAATTTGAGTATTCTTTTGATTTGTCTATTTGGATAAGCTACTCTCTGTATATATTTGAAATTCTAATAGATGAGGAGAGGAAGATATGTTTTTAATTTATTGAGAGATCATTTATTAACTCATTTTAATAAGCTATCTACCTACCAATAAGGAAGCTGTTACATGTCTCCAAATCAAATTGCCAGCAAATATTTTACTAACCAAATGAAAATATAAAGTCTATAAGTAGATTACATAGCTTACTGAGAAAGTTTATTAACAAAACTGTTTAAGTAAAATTTAAGGTAGAATAAGCTTGAGAAGACTACAACAGTTAACGTTCGGACACTCTAAGCTCTGTGTAGAATTGCCACATTCTCTTGAGTCCACTTAATTCTCCTTTTAAAATAAAGTTTATTTTTTACCTATAAAAGTTATAAAAAAGTTTTATAACTTTTTCCTATAAAAATTATAAAACTCTAATGAGAATTTACAAAATGGATAATGGTAAAAAAAAAAGTGTATTGTACCACCCCAATGTAACCATTATTAATAATTTCATGTAATTTCTTAGAGTTGATTCTTGATATATTTGTTAGCAAAGTTGAGATTACAGTTTATAAATAATTTTAAGCTATTTTAGCTTACTATTATAACATTTATATTTTAATGGTATTATATAAATTCCCCTAAGATTTATAATGAGTGAATAATATTTCATTATATGGTTATACAATAATGTAACTATTTCTCTGTTGAATCTTAGCTCATTTCTAGTTTTGGTGCATTAAATACTATATAAAAAAAGAAGAAGGTGCAAAAAACCTTCTTCTGTATTTGCAATTATGTCTTTATTAAAGACTACCAGAAATTGAATCACTGGGTTAGTGGGTATTAAAAATTTGATTTTTATTAGCCTCTTTAGGGGATTATTTAGTAAACTAATCATAGAAATATGAAATAATGTTGCCTTTTGTATTTTATGTCTACCAAAGACTTTCAGATATTTTGTATAAGGTCTTAACTCTGATGCTTTTTTACATATACTGTGGGTAGCAATTTGAATAAAAGCTCATAACTAAAGAAAATTGTTTTTCTTAAACTATCTTATACCACTTATTCTTAGAATCAAGAACTATAACATTTTATAATTACATTTAAGATCCTTATCTATTTTGATACACTAGGTAGCTAGCTAGATGGACAGATTGACAGGCAGACAGACAGAAATGAAAGCACACTAGTGAAACAACAGGCCATCTGGCATTTAGTTAACTGTGTCTGTGGAAACTCTATCTGAGTAGTACACAGAGAAAAGTTTTGTAAAGACAAAGAGTCAGGAGGTAGCTCAGTGTCTGCAGATAAACTGCAAATCATTGGTGTTACTGCTGTTCAGATGGATATTAAATTTTTTGATTGATAAGGAAGGCGCAGCCTGTGATAGTCATACACATGGCTAACGCATCTGAAATCTTCTTTAGGTAATGGAAGGGTGAAAGGGGGAGATGGTACCAAAGAATTTTAAATAGATAATTGATTTGGTCAAACTTGCATTAAAAACAAACATGGCGGCAGCAGTGGATGAGAAATTGGATTTAGTCAGAGAGTTAGGGAGTGAGGGTAGAGGGTGAGCCAGAGACCAACATCATGGAATTACTGTTCATTTCTTGGCAGTGTATTATAGTTTTAGACAAAACGCTTAAGAAAAAACACTGACAGGCTCTTACGTGAGCTAGGATATGTGAAACTGTCAGGGTCTCTGCTGAGAGACCACTAATAAAAGAAAAGCTACCTTCTAACAATAATATTTCGGGCATTTATTAAGTAAGTGGCTAGGTTTAGATTCAAAAATATTTCGTCTCATTTAGAATCTGTTCTACACATGCAATTTTTAGTTGTACCCACGATTTTACGTAGGGTGTGACTACCCGACAGACAGTGTTGTTGCTCAGACAGTGTTGACACTCATTTTTGGCTCTGGGGGAAAATTGGGAAGCATGCCATGCTGATGGGTGTGTTTCCACTCTTACTGAAAACATGGCACATCTGCTGCCATGGTGTGCCTGGACAGAAATAATCTTCATCGTTTGGTACCATCACACATTAGGGCTTCAGGAGGGAGAAACAACCAAATAATTATCAGTTAACTAAACTAACCACCCTTAAAAAAGAAATCTCTGAAGAGTTCTTCATTAGCAAGAAAGAAAAGCAATATTGCTTAATATTTATCTATAATCACAGTGGTTAGTGTAAGAATTGAAATGATGGCATAATACAATTGTGCCCTTGTCTATAAATCTGAACTTGTTTTTAACAACATCCTGCCCATATGTGCACTGCTAAGACTTTCATTCTCATTGTAATTGATTAAGTAAGTTTTATATACACACACACACATATGTATATGTGTGTGTGTATATATAGAATATTTCATATATACAGTCCATATATAATTCGCTTAACCAATTATAATAAGAAAAAAGTCTTAGCAGTGCACATACAGGCTACATATATATATTTATTTATGTATATCAGCATGGATATATATGTGTGTGTGTATATATGTGTGTGTGTGTGTGTGTGTGTGTATATATATATATATATATATATATCTATCAGCATCCCTATTTCAATAGTTTACATTGACTGTAAAATTTACCACCACTAGAACCAACATGTGGTAAGACCTAGCATTTGTGCATTCGCATTACCTTTTGCTTGACATATCCTTCTAAAAGGGCTTTTGAAAATCAAAGATAACCTGCTGGACTTCTTTTGTGTAGTCCAACAAAAAGAATGTTCTGTAACAGTATTTTCAAATGATGCACAAACATATAGTTTTCTATATATTGTATAAAGGCATCAGTGAACAACAATCAACAATCCAGAAATTCTTCTTTTTGCTTACAGAGTTAAATGACCTATAAAGGATCTTTCATATGGAATACATGAGATCATTAGATAGACCATAAATGATAAAACCTTTTATAAAGGAAGCAACTACTCTTTTTATGAAAATTGCAACTACTTTTTCAATCCATACTCACTAGGTCCATTATTTTTTTAAATAACTTGTTGAATTTTAATTCAGAAATGCCTTGAAACCTTGAGTAAGTAAGACCTGGTTCTTGTCACTGAAAATATAATATTTCCATTATAAATTAAGGTATTACATGCTATTCTGTCTCATATCAATTTTTGTCATGTGTCTGACATTGTAGAATATAATCTTTGGGAAAATGTTAGTAAAGCTAAGTTTTTGAATCTACAATTCTGAGAATCAGACTTTGCCTTTGGTGAATTAAACATCATAGAGCTGTACTGTGAGGCTCTCTGAAAGGTAACTTCTAGCCTTCTGCTTCCATGTCTGTATTCTCTTTCTAACTTCAACATTTACCTCATATACAAAATATACAGCAAGGACACTTAACTATGAATAAGGAAACCTAGATTTCAATCCTGTCGTTATTATCAAGTAACTGAATGACATTGACAACTTCCATTTACCATTGAGGTTTCCATCTCTGCATATGGAGCACACCTGTTCAGAACTACATAATCTGAAGATCTCTTTCTTTGAATTCTAAAACTTTATGATTCTATGGTTTATTGGGTAAGATAACTCCCAAGCATGGCACAGAATTCAAACAAACTAGCAGTGCTTAGAATAAAATCTGAGTTCCTAATATCCATTACTGAAACAAGTATATGCTGCTCCTTTGTTCAATGATCAGAATAAAATACTAAAGATGACATGCAAGTTTACTTTCAAAGTGAATAACAGCTTATTCTGCCGTTCTCTTGCATTTATTGCTTGTGTATTCCAGATCATATCATGATTCAAGCAAGCGGTACTTATCATAGCAACTTTGATATTTGGATATTAAAAAGGAGTTACCGTATGTCTTCTTAATTCTCTGCTATGTATCTTTAAGCTTTTTGAAACAGGAGAAATATATTATGCCTCTTAGTAGCACCTAGTAGAGTACTTTACATCAAAAAAAAAAAGGAATTAGTACCCAAAACAAAGGAACTGATGGAGTCAGAGAGGTGCAAAAAGAAGCTGACCCAGTTACACTGTGTGAACATGAAGTTAGGCAAGGATATAAGTCACAATTTTCAAAGGACACAGGAATTGTCAGTCTAATCAACAAAAGGTCATCTTAAAAAAAAAAGTTGTGGAATCTTGCCAGGTTAGTAGAGTACTGACAGAGAAATATAGAGTTAGCAGTAATTAGAAGCCTAAGCTGACAGGGGTTCTTCATTCAGGGGATCTTAGTGGAGATCAGCCCTTTCACATACTGCCCTGGGAGAAGTAATTTTATGGTCAAAAATTGATACCCTGATGTATGATACGATAAAGGTGGATATGGGCCATTCATGCATTTGTCAACATTCACAGAATCTTTAAAACTGAGAGTGAATGCTAATGTAAACAGTGGACTTTGGGTGATAATGATGTGTCAATGTAGGTTCATCACTGTAACAGATGTACCACCTTGGTGCAGGATTTTGATAATGGGGGAGGCTGTGCATGTGTGGGGGCCAGGAGTTATATGGGAAATCTCTGTAACTTCTGCCAAACTTTGCAATGAACCTAAAACTTCTCTAAACATAAAGTCTATTTAGGAAAGATGAATAGCCTATCCTTTATATTCCAATAATTCGGGAAAAGTTAGAGGAAAACGTAGGCATCTGGCAGTTAATCCTGGTTTCCAGATATAATTGTAACAAAGGAGACTTGGGAAGCAGCGCAAAAGACTGTAGTCACAACTAGATCATGGACTCCTGAGTTGTGAAACCCTATAAATGTGTATCAGTTATAGATGATGGGTTTCTTATGTGAATGGAGATTAACTTGAGAACATGAACTTCAGATAAAGGATATATATTGGGTTAAAAGAAATTCAGTAGGCCCTGCTATTAAAAGAGGCTAAAGGTAGAGCTTGTGTAAATGAGAAAGTCACTAACTCTTCATCTTTCTCAGGAAGAGAATTCAGAGGCATAAGCTAACTGGTGTGGTAACAGTATATATGTATTAGCATTTAGAAAATAAAGCCCATTTTAATATGAAAAATAATAAATGAAAACATACCATATAAAACTTTAGAGTATTTGTATAATAACAGTTGGAAAACCACACTTTTTTTGTTTGTTTGCTTTATTTTGCTTTGCTTAGGGGCCAGGGGAACTGAATGACTTTTTGAAGTGTAGCTAAAAGAAATACATAGCTTTTATACTTTACCAGACTTCCTTGTTTCTCTTTTTATGTTACAGATAAGAGCATGCATTTCTTCCTCTAAATTATTACTTAATTATAAAAATTATTACTAAATTTCTCAAAAGTTATTACTAGGTTTAAAGCCTGTTCTTATGCCGTTTAAAATAATTTCAAAAATTTAAAATTTGAATCTCCCATGGTTATGTATGTATAACAATGACTATATACCTAAGTAATTCCCTAACTGGAAATAAATAAAGAACTCTTTTGTAGTGGTAATGAGAAAAAAAACCCCAAACTCTGTAAAATAAGTTTAAAGAGATTCACTCTGAGCCAAATTTGAGGACCATGACCCGGAGCCACGCCCAAGAAGCCTTGAGCAAGTGGCCTCGCTGTGACTGGGTTACAGTTTGGTTTCATACATTTCAGGGAGACCGGGTAACAGGGAAAGTCATAAATCAATACGCAGGAGGCATACATTGGTTTGGCCCGAAAAGGTGGGCCATCTCGAGGTGGGGGCTTGTAGGTTATAGGTGGGTTTAAAGATTCTTTGGCTTGTTGGACCGGGCGCGGTGGCTCACGCCTGTAATCCTAGCATTCTGGGAGGCCGAGGCGGGTGGATCGCTCAAGGTCAGGAGTTCAAAACCAGCCTGAGCAAGAGCGAGACTTCGTCTCTACTATAAATAGAAAGAAATTAATCGGCCAACTAAGAATATATAGAAAAAATTAGCCGGGCATGGTGGCGCATGCCTGTAGTCCCAGCTACTCAGGAGGCTGAGGCAGAAGGATCGCTTGAGCCCAGGAGTTTGAGGTTGCTGTGAGCTAGGCTAATGCCACGGCACTCACTCTAGCCCAGGCAGCAGAGTGAGACTCTGTCTCAAAAAAAAAAAAAAAAAATATATTCTTTGGCTTGTAATTGGTTAAAGACATGAAGCTTTGTCTAGAGGCTTGGAATGTTTCAACATAAGGAACTGTTATCAGAGATAAGCCACTGGACATAGATTTGTTGTGTAAATTGAGGACATGCAAGTGTGTCCTGCATACCCTTAGGCCTGTTACTGGGTTACAAAAGATGTCTCCAAGAAGAAGGGGTGCTGGGCGTGATGGCTCCTGCTTGTAATCCTAGCACTCTGGGAGGCCGAGGCGGCAGGATCGCTCAAGATCAGGAGTTCCAAACCATCCTGAGCAAGAGAGAGATCCTACTAGTCTCTGCTAAAAAACAGAAATTACTTGGTAAACTAAAAATATATATATTTTAGTTCTTTATGTATTTTATATTCTATAAAATATAGAAAAAATTAGCTGGGCATGGTGGCGCGTGCCTGTAGTCCCAGCTACTCCGGAGGCTGAGGCAGTAGGATC
>CAUYRT010012560.1:0-57243 GCA_963574885.1 Lepilemur ruficaudatus
TCAGTTGGCCAATTAATTTCTTTCTATTTTTAGTAGAGACTAGGTCTCGCTCTTGCTCAGGCTGGTTTCGAACTCCTGACCTTGAGCGATCCACCCACCTCGGCCTCCCAGAGTGCTAGGATTACAGACGTGAGCCACCGCCCCCGGCCTGAGAACAAATAATTTTTTTAAAGAAAATAATTTTAAAACAATTACATAGACTTGTTTTTAAAAAAGATTATTAATAGAAAAAAGAAAATTTAAAAGACACTTATAAATTTGTCTTTCTGATATAATCACTGTTTACACTGGTATGTGTTTTCCTCTAGACTATTTCTTTTATAGGTTTATTACATATTGAAGGATTTGGATAATGCCATATATAATGTTTAGGATCATGACCATTTTCCTATGTTGCCAAACATTTTTCTGAAATATAGTTTTTAATGGCTGAGTAATAATGTGTCTTCTATATTCAATATAATTTATTGAACAATTTCCTATTGTTAGATAAAAGTGGAGCTGCTCTGATTGAAGCCTGGAGTCCTGGCTGCTCAGTGCCCACGCGGGCCTTCCTAGAAACCCAGATATAACTTCTCAGAATCTTTAGTCCTCATTGTAAAACATTCGGGAACTCATTGGGCAGGGAGAGCGGGACCATGCAGTGGAGAGCTTTGAATGCAAGAGTGATGGGGATGTTCCTAGTTCATTAGGCAATTGGGAATCATTAACACTTCATGAGAAAAGGGTTAGTTCCTGTTCTCTCCTGTTCTTTACTTTGCCCATTTTGTTGAGAGGCTAACCTATTACCAGATGCAAACAGAGAGAATGAAAGGAAGTTCATGTACAGTGAATCCATTTCTTTAGTGACTAATCCAGGGCCAGGGTGCATGGTCAGATAGTGAAGTCAGAACCCTGGTGACAGACTAAGGAAGAAATGTCAGCGGGCTGACTGGCAGCCGCTCGAGAGCAGCACACACATTTTATGGAACCAAGAGAATAGGAGAGGTGGAAGGAAAGTCAGTCATAGTGAAAGGAGAATAATTTCAGAATTAAAGACAGTAAGCATTGAGTAATGCAGTTGGTGATTGTATCTGTTGTACGTCTAAGCTGAAGGGTTTCTTTTGAGGGAGTTAAAAACCTGTCAGGCCAGTGGGCTGAGGGGTCATTTTCATGCCTATTAAAGTCCCCAGTTTGAAGGCTGAGGGTGGGGTGGAGAGGGGTAATAGCGCTCATGTTTGAGGAAGCTGGGAGAGCAAAACTCTTAGTTTCCAGAGGGAAGAAGAATCCTTGGTTGGCATTTGTCCCCAGCTTTTGCCCTTTTGCGTCTTACCCTTGAAACACTCTCCTCTTTCTACCTTTCTTCCCCGAACTTGTTTTGTTCTCTTAGTCCATGGAGACAAACAAGATTAAAAAACTGAAAAAGCTCATTAAATACACATGCGCGCACACACACACAATGACATAGAAAGAGAAGAGTTTTCACAAAAAATGTAAAAGTATAAACAGGTATGCTATCCAACAGTAACTAAATTATATTGTGCAGTGTGGTGTGGTTGGAATAGCATATCTTCAGTCTGTTTGCTCTTTTTACCTAATAAATCTTGTCTGTTGTCTGCCTTTATTTTCTTTTGTTTAGCTGGTTAAGCATAAGAGACTGGTGTTGTACATTCTGTTTTGTAGATCTCTTCCTTAATGATTCTGGGGTTATGGGTATAGATGGTAAATTACAGTACTCAAAACTCCTGAATTTCAGCATCTGTCATAATATTGGCCAAATAGAGTCTTCAAAGCACTTAGGGAACAAAAGTAGAATTTATACAGGAGGATGATAGCTGGTTCAGAGGGTCCCTTCTTGCCTTGAGTGTTCTCAGACATCTGAGTGGTTATGTTGTGGCCACAGCAACATGGCTACCTATGGCAATTTAATTCCCGATTTATTTGCCAAATTTACCCTTTATTGTTATTATTTGTTATTATAGAAGACATACATAGTAATTGGATAAAGATCAGAAAATAAATACGAAAAATATTAAAATCACTCAAAATAACCACTATCCAGAGATAACTGCTGTTAACATTCTGGTTTGTAGTTTTTATAGTCCTTTTCACTTTCTGCTAAGTTTTATTTTTATGTGTGCAAATGTATTTCCTCAAACAGATAATAGTATATACATATTTATATAACTCATACAATAGCCTTCATATCAAAGCGATTAGACCATATGGTAAAGGTTTCTGTACCAATAAATATGGTTTTGTATGGTCACTTTTTAATGGTTGAATGTTCATTGAATTTTCCCCTAATTATTAAAATAATATAAGAATATCATAGAAAATTTTGAAAATAAAAATATTACTAAGAAAATGAGTAGCATTGTAGTTCTGTCACCTACCATTAATGTTTAGAGGTATGAAGTTCTCTCTGCCTTTTTTCCACCATGCGTATATTTCCCACACACTTTAGGTTTCTGGATTATGCATACCGCCATTCTCTAAGACAGAGTCCTGTGGTGTGGAATGTGACTGCAGGCCTGTTGTTCCTTAGTTTCTTGATGCCCAGCATGAGAGGTGGGCGTCTTCAGAACGTGTAATTCATGTGTGACTCACCCCAAGAATGTTAGCCTTGCTTTGCTGTGAGTGCTTAGCCCCTGTTGCTGCCATTCTTAATTCTAGTACATGCGACTCGAAGTGGTAGCCAAACACTGGTTTTAGTCCTTTTTATTTAGAACCCAGTGTTGCAGCCTGCAGGAAAGTAGAGGTTGGTTTTCACACGTTCGAAGTAATTAAAAAGCTGTCTTTCAGGAGAACTAGGGCCGCTGGGGGTGTGGGGAGAGGAGCTCATGTGACGTTGGTACTGTGAAGTAAGTCCAGGTTTTTCTTCCCACAGTTGTTTTAGCAGCTAGCTTTATTAAAGCTCTTTGAAGAGCAAAGTCATGATGGCCCTGTTGAAGTTTTAAAATAGGATCAGATCAAAACTTCCCCCTTTGGAAGAACTGCTGTAGCTGGAAAAGCTGTTAATCCTGCTCTAGATTCTAGGAGAGCATACCAGCCTCTCCCCCTACCCAGCATTGACTGGTGCCAGTATTTTAATCAATTGATTTTATCCAGAGGCTTTGGGAGAGGCAGTTTACTGATGATTTTACCTGCATAAAAATGTTAAATGAAATTCACATTAAAAGTACATTTTCTAGGCTGGTCGGAAGGCAGTGAGCTATCTCAATTGGAAAAAGAAAGTATGCTGCTTAGGAGCAGGAAAACACTTCTGTAAAGAATGAGGACTAATAAAGAGGACAGGGCCAGAAAACCTGTAAAGTTAATGCAACTTGTTATTTTGTGTATTTTTAAGCTTTTGTACATGGAATCTAATATTTGCTATGTCATTACATTTTTTTTTAATTGAAGAGTAGTAGATTTTTTTTTTTTACTTTGCAATTATATATTATTTCTTCTTAAAATGCCAATTAAAATTTTGATTCACTCTTTTTTCTGTCATGTTAAATTATGCTGGTTTAATGTTAGATGTTTCTTGCTATCACCATAGAACTGTAGTGTTTTCATTTTTTAGAAAATCTAAACTTTAAAGGAAGTCTTGATTTATTTACTTAAGGCACTATTTAATTAAACATTTTGGAAGTTACAAAACTAAATGTGAGATAGTTTCCTTCGCTCTTTGGACAGATGTTGTATTGACTGCTTACTGTATGAAAAGTACTATGCTAAGTACTAAATGAAGACAAAATCCTGTCATTACGGAATTCATAGTATAACGTGGGAGGCAGATACATTAAAAATGAGTAAAAGTGCTAAGTCTTTTACAGAGCTATGCTTCTTATAGTCTTGCAAGAAATCTCACTTTTGTGAAAGCAGGAACTTTGTGTTCTTTTTAACTCATTGCTGTATCTGCATTCAATTGTTAGACCCATATTTGAGTGCATAATATATGCCAGTGCTGAGCAAACAGTAAGCAGTCAATAAATATTTGTTGGTTGAATAAATGAGTAATTGAATTTACTCAAGTTCTGGAAATAGGAGGAGAGGAGTAGGAAAGAATAGAAAGGATTTTCCAGGGAAGTGTACCTGATCTGACTCTGGAAGTATGAGCAGAGTTTGCCCCTAAGGTTGAGGAGAAGGGATGCTACATTCTCTGATATTGCAGGCAGAAGCACTGAAGCATGGGGACAGTGGGACACTGCAAGGAGTTGCTGAGTGGGAGGTTCAGGGTAAGGAGTGTTGGGGGCTGAGGCAGAGGTAGTTGGCAGGGCCTAAGATCCTAGAGGGGAGGACCATGCATGCCTGTAAAGAACCCTACGCTAGACACATAGAAGAATTTGAAGGGAAGCAATGAAATAGTTAGACATTTTGATAGCTCACTCCAGTGAAGTGTGAAAGGAGGAAATGACTAGAAGCATAGAGACCAATTAGAAAGCCTTGCATTAATCCAAGTGGGAACAGGTGGTGCCTGAATTAGGGCAGTGCTAGCCAGGGATGCAGAGAAAAGAAGAGCTGTAGGAAATATTTGGAAGACAGTATTACTAGGATTTTAGGTTTGAAGGGTTAAGAGAAGCATCAAGGCTAACTACAAGGTTTCTAGTGTCAGCAATTCTGTACCATTTTAAATAGAAAAAATTAGCAATCAATGTAAAAAACATTCTGGGTTCAGCATACTGTGAATTCTGACTTCAGTGTAGTATTGAGGAAGGTCCTGGCCTCAGAGACTGCACTGATTGTTTTGTTCAACTCTTGGTGAGAATATGAGTCAGCTTATTAGGTATTTTGGTCCCTGTCTGCATTCGCCTTCATCACATATTTATTAAACACCCACTGTGTACTAGGTGCTGTTAGTTCTCTGGGGATGCAAAGATGAGTTAGATCTGGTTGCTTTTCCTTAAAGAGTTTCCAGTCAGATCTGAGGTTTGTGGGGAAGGTCATTCTTACCTTGGATTTCCTCCCCCCACTGACACTTATTCTATAATTTTTGAATTTATAAAATCTCATACTGTTTAGAAAAAAATAACACTAAAAAATAGGGTGGGTGAATGCATAAATTTAGTTTTTGCAGATTTAAGCAACTGTTTCACCAAAATGTCACTTTTCATCCCCAGTTTCCTTTTTGTCTGAAATGCACCAGTGAAGCAATCAAGAGGAAGAATTGATTAATTTTGTGCTGTGTGCTTTTTAGTTCTGTGTTTTGTTTGTGCTTCAAACTGTGACAGTTGAAATTTCATGGTAAAAGAGAAAAAGGTTTTGAATTTGGGGTATGGAGAGAAATGACTAAATTAAAGGAAGGAGATAAGAATACCACTGCTGTCCAAATATAAGTGAGATTCTGCCCACAGGTGAAGTATACAGTTGGAGTTGTAATTTGGAAATGATCAACATGGTTCATGTTCAAAAGTTCTATGTGAAAGAGGAGGAGTAAGAGTGATCACTTGAGGTTTTTAGTATCATTAAAATTAGCCAGGTGGATGAAAGTGTAATGTAACAGTGTTTATCCTGGCTTCTTTTATTGGGTACTTAGAGATAATGAAAAAAAATTTTGCTGTTTTTTTGGTTGCAATTTAGTACTTTGATTATGACCCCCATTAAGGCTCTACCTCTGGTTATATGTGCTATGTGCTGGTTTTCTTGCTCTAGACACTAAGCCCCAATCATTATAATATGCCTAGAATATTTGTTTGCTTTGAATGCTAAAAATGAAGTTAATGCTTTTGAGCTTTTGCTTTTGAGAACTACTTAAATATAGGATTTCCACTTTATGTTTGAGCGGTTTGAGCCATTTAGGTGTAAGATATTTTCTTCAGTGTTATTGGTGAGAATGGGCTCTGGATCCGTCTGCAAGTCCCATTCTTTCTAACTCTTCCTCGGTTAATAGCTTACCAGGAGATTCAAAGGGAAGCATCTCAAGACGGGTGAGAGCAGAGGCACGCTGTGTCTTTTTGCCTTCTGTGCATTTGGATGCAGCAGGCCATTACAGTTTCTTGGACAAAGCATCTGGGTCTTATTTCCTCCCTTTATGTTCTTTGTTGTCACGTGTGGTCCCTACTTCCTGTGTGTTATGGCAGCGTTGTTATTGTCAGCTGGAATGCATACAGCCTTATGAAGAGATGTTTAATCAAATATTCTGTGGAGTGGCAGGGCAGCTTCAGGTATGTTTGCTACTGCAGTGGAGTGGGATAAACATGTTTAGTTTCAGTTTGCCAGCCTAGGCTTTATGTGAAGAGCCCGAAGAAGAAGTAGGACTGTGATTACAGATTTCAACGTTGCTTATATGCTGAAAACTTACCAAGATGAATATATTTCTCAAATGTACATTTTCAAACTCCCTCTGCATCCAGGAGGTTGGCAGAAAGTCCTAGGATCTTAACATAGCCAAACCTTAGAGAAGCAAGATACCATGCTGGCCAGATACTGAGGGGTCTGGACGTAGAGAACGGCTGAGTGTGCTTCTGCTAGTGGAGATCTCACTGTCAAGATCAGGGAGCCTGCCCACGGAACACACTGTAGAGATGATTACCATTTGCTTATATTGTTTTTCTCCAAGGGACTGTCTCAGACTATGTGACCTTGTTGACAAGGTGATTAGAGAAGAAGGCAGCACAGCTGAGCATATGCTATTGATGTTCTTGGCAACAATTAGTCATATTTAAAGACAGCTATGAGGAGCAACTTTGCTTAGAATGCGTTGTGACATTTTCATTCTAAACATATTTTGGAAAATTCAACAACTTGCTTACGAACCAATTGGTTCAGGGCAACTGTTGTTGAGTGGTGTCTTCTGTATTAGCCCCACCATAAATAGGTTATTGACATCCTATCACTTGGGTCATTATGGGTGTCCAGGTGAGATATGGAGAGCACTGAGTAAAAATCCATAGGTAACTAAGGTGCAAAGGGCTGGTTATAATTCCATCTCTTTTTAATGGTCTGGCATTTATTGTTAACATATTTGCTTCACTGCCCGGTGTGAAATGAACTGCCATTAGGGCCTTGGAATTTTATTGAACTGACATCATAATCTCATTTCCTACTGAAGAGGCTAAGAAATATGGCCCTCAGTGTTTACTTTAACATGTAACAAATTAAAAGTTTAACATAAGCATAATGAAGTCTGTCAGTCCTTACAAATCCCAATTAAGAGTTTTGCACATTATATTTTGAATGAGACAATAAAACAGATGAACTCCCATTTCATTCAACAGCAGTCTCTTCAGTTTGTCTTCATGATAAGTCTCACAACTGTCAGTTCTGATATATCCTTTGTGAATCACTTTCAACCTATTGTGCGTGGACCTGTGGTTTAGTGAATTCGGTTGAAAATTGAATAGCAGTATTGTCTGCCATGTGTATACCATGTGCAATGAGAGCTACTTCAGTTTTGTTTATCAGACATTAAATTCTTCACAATGTTGAACATCCCAGCCCTGTATTTATTCGTTTTGTGCATCCCTGCTTTTATTGCTCACATATGGTTCCTAAATGGTAGTGAGTAATGCTTTTTCTGTATTTCTTGATGTTGTGAACTGTGCCCTGATTTGGGCAGGGGAGTTATTTTCAGATATCTTGAATTGTTCCCTTAACCATGGAGACATTCACCATTTTGTTCCAGTGTGATTCACTCTTCTCTTTACTAACTCTACTTAAAAATGACTTCTCCTGAAAATACTGAGGGGCAGAATTACCAAATGAAGTAAGGCCTCCATTCTGTAGAGAGCAGGAATCTGTTTACAAACCTGCAGTATTTATTATATACCTCATTTAGCCCATTCATCATTTTAATAGAAAAATGAGTCATTTTAGATGATTCTGAAATAATTTGAGGTAAGCTACATAGCCCCAGGCAGAATATGATTTACTCAGACAGCACCATGCTATTTTCAAAAAAACATATAATGGAATGATCAGCACCAATAATTTATGATTACTTGTGGTATATCAGATGTCTCCATTGCCATAGAAATTTGTTGATTAGATTAAGTGTTTAGAATCTGCTGGCTGGCTTTCCCCCTTCTTCCATCTTTTATGACAAGTGGTTACGAAGTTCCATCCTTATCCTCTGCTTGTTCCAAACAGTGACTATAAATTTAATTCCAGATTTGTGTTTAATATTCTCTTGATAAGAAAGAACACTAATCAGTGTCATGGGCCAGTTTTATTGGTGATGATAAAAACCTCATATACAATTTCTTTAGAAATTAACATTATTCTTTTACAGTTTCTTTAGCCCAGTGTATGCACCTATTTTAAATCCTCTGTTACCTATGTATATATAGGTCACATGGTTGACTCTTAGAAACACGGCTAACTGGTCGCCTGAAACACAACTAACTGATCACCTGGAACCATAGCTCTGAACACGAAAGGAATCACAAAGTATTTCTAACTGGTGTCTTAAATCTCATGAAGTTTATTAGTAACCAGCATCAAAACAAAAAGCAGTATTTGTTTTCAGTGTTAGTTTTGTTTGTCGTTTAACCAAGAGCTTTCAAATCCATTGTCTCATTTGGTGTTTGATATGAGTAAGACATCTGTCATTACTGTTAGAGATGATAAAACAAATGTCCAAATAGACTGTGAACCTTAAGGTTGCGCAGAGATAAAGCTAGGATCGCAACGCGGATTTCCTGTGCCTAGGCAATCTTATTTGAAAATTGTTTGAAAAATTATGTCATTGACTGTTTTGGAGATTTGTTAAGTTAAAAAAAGAAACAAAAAATTGAGTGTATAGTTATATAATAGTTATTGTATTTTCCAATTGCACTTTCTAAACCCAGGAATAATTCTTTTGACAGCAGGTTAATTAATGTGTTAAAAAACTAGTTTATTTCCAAAAAATAAACTCTTTCCTCATAGCTCTGGTAGAATGATAGGAAAGAGCTGGTAAGTGATTTTCACTTTGTGTCTGCTATTACAAAAAAAACTGAGCGTAAGCATCATTAGGTTATATGTCTGTGTATGTGTATATAATTTTTTTTGTGTTGCATGTGGTAAAGGTAAAGACATTGTAAGAAATTAGAATTTTAAAATTAATTTCCTGAATTTTTTGCAAAATTTTTAACTTATGGAAAAGTTGTAAGAATAGTACAAAGAACTGAACTCAGATTCATTTATTGGGAAATATTTACCACATTTAATTTATCATTCTCTATGTTTCTACCTAAATGTATTTATATGTTTTTATATCTATATATATATTTTTTGGGGGGTGGGATTGTTTGAGCATGGGTTACTGGAATCATGCCCATTTACCTCTTAATACTTCTACTTGTTAAAAATGAGTATGTGTTTCTTACATAAACAAGTTCAGTTGTCAAAATCAAGAAATTTAACATCAATGACCGTTTTAATCTTTAATCCAGAATTTGTCAATTGTTTGAATAATATACTTTATAGCACTTGTTTTTCCTAATACAGGACACATTCTAGGATCGTATATTGCAACTAGTTGCCATGTCTTAAAATTCCATTTTAAACATGATTTGCAAACAACAGGATCAAGATGAACATTGTGTTAATTTCCGTTTATGAATTCTTGCATTTGTTGTTAGAGTTTGGTAAGAAAAAAGTGAGATGAGCAAAAAGGTGAAGAGTTTCATTCAGACATACAGATTAATATTCTGTATTTTGGATGAGTTGAGAAAAAATACTCGTTTTAGGAATCTTTTTTTCATGAACCAAAAACACTTTCACCAGCATCTACATGTGTAGGTTTCATGTCTCTGTGTCTTCAAAGTGTAGCAAGCATCCAAGTTGTATCATTAAAAACTATCAGAGAGTGAACACTTTTCCTGTTTTTCTGCAGTTTTTGAACAATAATTTCTTCTGAAATAGTCTTTTCTCTGTCCCTCCATCCCTCTCTCAAAGGTACTACTCCATGTAATTTTAGGCAAATTGCTTCCTTTTCTTTACACCTTTTGTTTCCATGTATTTAAAATGAGGACAAGGTCGTTAGTGTACTTCTCTTTCAAGTCTGTTACCTTGATGAATACATATATGAATACAGGAGTTCCTAGAGAATGCAGAGTTCTATATAACTATAAATTGAGTTTTTATAAAGTAATTTGTTTTATGAATAGGTTACCAATTCCAAGAGTCACATCTATTTTAATTTTCTTTAGTTATTAAAAAAGTCCATTTTAAAAAAGAAAAACAGTTAAAGTTGAAAGCTTCTATTTTCTTGGTTAAATTGGATTTTTGTTATTGAATACTTATTCTGATTAGTAGAGGTGGTGTAGTCACAGGCACAGGTGTAAATGTTCCTCGTCACCGTATTGAATGTGTCAAAATGAGAAGAGGGATCCTTTTCTTGGAAATAAGGGGATGGGATCTTTCTACTAATATGTGTTTGTTGGTTTAGAATGAAAACTCGAAGCTTTTTTTGGAAAATAAACTTAAGTTGATATTTAAAAATGTGTACAATCAAAACAAAAATTGGTCTATTTTATATCTTTGAAAAATAACTATTAAGTGCCCTAAATTTGCAACAACATAGGTGACCCTGAAGGACGTTATGCTAAGTGAAATGAGCCGGACAGAAAGACAAATACTGTATGATTGTATGATCTCTCTCACATGTGGAATCTAAAGAAGTTGAACTTCTAGAAGCAGAGAGTAGAGCAGTGGTTGCCAGAGCCTAGGCTTTATGACTATAGTTATTAATAATAATGCTGTATTGATTTACTAAGGGAGTAGAGCTTAAATATTCTTACCACACATATACAAAGGTAACTATGTGAGGTGATAGATGTGTTATAACTTGATTGTGGTAGTCATTTTACAAATGTATGTGTGTCTCAAACCATCATGCTGCACACCTTTTTGCACTAAACCCTTTTGCTACCTCTAAGCTCAAACAAAGATTCATCTTTTCAAATGCTTCCTTTGTTTTCCATTTATTTCTTCAACTCGTTAAAAGTCATTTGTTAGTTTTTAATGTGACCGTTTATATCTTCTGCCTTGCCTATTCCTGGCATAATTGTTCTTCCTTTCCTAACACCTCCTTGCCCCATGTTAAATTTACAACATGTGGACAGTGGCATCTTCAGAATATTTCCTATCATTGCTGTAATGCACAGGTGACAGAAGAATGTATTGGTGCTTCAAACTTATTATTTTTTACCTCTTTGAAGAACTCAATATATTATAAAGATGCTGGCTCAGTTCCAACCCTAAAGGCATCAAAAAGAACAAATTCTAAACAACATCCTCCTTTAGAATGCAGCATATTTTAACTGTGTGTCTCCATCTTGTAGATCACCGTTTCCAAGATACATCTCTCACTGTACATATGCTGTGCATGCATATTATAATATTGCTTTCCCTGTCCTCTCTTCTCGCTGCTCCTCTCTTTGAATTTTTTTTTTGGAACATGTACACTGGGCCCGTAGAGTGACACAACAAAAGCAGGCTCTTGAAGTAGTCAGGTTTTGTCCTTGTAAATGACATGGTACAAATGCATGCCGTGGATTAAAATATGTTCACCCTGTCAGAAATCTTTTACTTGAAGTGAAAAAGTCTCCGTCAATTCTGATTGCAACAAAGGTTGCTGCTGCAAGTGAGAGGACTTGCCAAGACTGCAGGTTTCTCAGGCTCTGTTCTGGAGATATATTTGTTACTTGATTCTCAGCTTTGAGCTGGTTGTAATCTTGTCTTGGCATACTTTGTTTCCAGAATATATCAGTTTCCATTTTTCTTTGGCTTTTTCCTCAAGATTTATGAAGGGGGAGGGTGGTATTTAGCTTTTTGTCTGGCAAGTAGCAAAGCCTGTTTGAGTTCCCTAATCAATAATTGTAAAATAACTAGAAATTGATCCATGCCCACTGTAGATCCACCCATGCATTTCTGTTAATATCTGTCATCCTAGAGAAGCTATACAAAAGACATTGTTGTCCCCACATCACTGAAGACAGGACAGAACCAGGTAGCGGAATGCTCTCACAGCATTTTCAGTTTGATATAAGGCTTTGGCGCATTTTTTCCAGATTTGAAGTACATATAAGGTTGAAAAAGTTTCTGGCGTGTGAGCATAACCTAATTTGGGTTATGTATGGAGATGGAGTGATGATGTGATTTGATGCTACTGCTAGGTCATGCCTCCTCCAAAATATACTTTTCACTGATTTGGCATGGCCTCCCCCTCTTTCCTGTTTGGCCTGAAATTCTTATTTCCCTCTCTCTCAAGATAGAATTAAGGGGGATAAGTACTGGAGTGTTTAGTTTGGCAAGACCACCATTGATACACACACATGTTGCTTAGGCAGAAAGCATGCTAATTGATATTTGGGGAAGAGGGGCACGCCTCCTCCTCCTCTCCCAGTTGTCCTGATAATATGTGTGTTTGTCAGACTGCTACCTTGTCACTGTGGGGGTTTTAGAAGACTGGGCAGAGCACTTTTATTTTGGGAGGTTTTGTCTCTGCTTATGGAGTGTAGTAAGTGCTTACTCTAGAAGTGGAATTGTGATAAAGCTCAAAACATACTGAGTGGCTGCAGAGCAACAATTGTCTGTAGCTGATTGAATATATTAATATGTCTAAAGAAAGGATGTGTCAATCTTTATTTTTCAGTCTTTAAAACAGTTTTAAAAATATTATTTAACATCATGCGACATGCTTACAATGTAATGTTCAGTAGGATAAAAATCAGGATACTCTTTGATATCTGTGTATCTCCAGGGACAGAAAGTTTCATAGTAGGATTGTTTTTTCTTTTTAATTTGTTTCTTATACTCTCAAAATGCTTTTCATGTTTACCCAGGTCTCTGAAATGAATAAATATTAATTTACATACTTACATGGTAAAATACATCTTCAACCATTAATTGTTATTTAGAAAAGAATTAAGCATATGGAAGTAAAGTAGAAATTGAAAAAGACAAGCAGTGGTTGTGTCTGTCCCCCTGCCCTGATCTAACAACTCTCTGGCCCTGGTGGGTGTCTGCCTTTTGTGGAGATGTTTATAACAAGCTATCTTAGCCTCATACCATCACACATTCAGGTCATAAAACTTATTAAACAATGCCCCAATTGTGACTTGGCTTTCTTACATACCTGGTCTACAGAAAGAGCAGGTCTTGGCGGGAGGTCCCACATGCCTGTTCTTTTTTTGGCAGATGTAATTCTTATCTTAAAGTGATAATTTGGCTTTTTGGTTGACTCATAAGTCTGTAAACCTCTGATCCTGTTGACAAAATGTGCAATACTAAGTTCACTCAAAGTAATTCTTTACCCACAGCCTTTTGATAGGTGGCCCCTATGCCAGTGATGTGAGACCTTCACCACATTGGAGTGATATATCCATTTCTAAGCTTTGCCCAGGATTTGCTGTTTGGGGCCTGCCTTACTTAGCTCCTTACTTTCCCCTTTCTTGGAGGCCAGTTTCACCTTGGAATAGATAGGGGCAAATCGTCTTACATAATCATTATACTTCTTGTTAAAACTTGAGGTCCTAGAAATCACCCTATCTAATCTCCTCTTATTTGTGGAGGCCCAGGGCTCTTAGGAATAGTGATAGAGCCAGGACTAGCACTCAAATCTCTATGCTTCCTATCTGCAGTGCAAAAGGAGTTTATTATTATTGCTCTGCAGCCACTCAATCTTTTTCGTGGTGGTTTCCAGAGACGCTGTAAGGATTGCTGGGCAGGGAACAAGAAGGCCAGGGATCATTCTGTATGTTTGGGCTGGCTTGGGACTAGCAGGTCTACCGAAGGTGCGGATGGTCCTCCCCCCCGCCAATGGCGTAAGCCAGGCACACAGAGAACATTGGGATAGATAGCTCTTCAGCAGAGCTGTGCAGATGCACGTTTGTTTTTGTGTAATGTACCTCCTATTCTCTGCCTCTCCTAGTATGTTGTAGCTTTCTCAGTGGTCTTTTCTACTGTTTACCCACCTGCTCACCTGAGAGCCTTACGTGGCTGGGCAAAGATTAATGTCATAACTTTCTAGACAATGAAGCTAATGCCTTATGCCATAATCTCTCTTAAATGATGGGGAAAAGGCCCATACTATTTATCAGTTATCCTCAAGGCCACTGTTATGATGACTGAGATTGTAAATGTTTCCAGCCTCTCTCTGTTCTTACCTTGAAACAAATATAGTCACTGAATGCAGAGAATGATGATCATTGACAGACCTCATTCTGTGATTATAATGACCTTATATTGTACTTATGTGAAGTTATAATAAAGCTCTTATACTTTTAGTGACATGGCTTGCCTACCATAACCAATGCCCATTAATTTAGCAAGAGTGGTCTTTTTTCCCCTCACTTTTTCTTTTTATTTATGTGTGTTTGTGTGTGTGTTTCATTTCATTCATTCAAGAATTATTTATTTAGGGCCTGACATGTGCCAGGCACTGTTGTTTACATGCTGAAGATATGTCAAAATATATGTTATTAAAAAATCCTCACCCTAATAGAGCTTACATTGTAGTAGGAGAAATTGTTATATACTGTGCTTAATGCTGATGCCTGAAATATGTAGGGATTAGGGAGAATGGGGTAGTAGAGGATTAACCCTAAGGTGATAAAAATAGTTAACTTGGTATTTAATGCTCTAATTCAATTTATCATTATTTTATGCCATTCTACACCTATAGAGTGCTTTATAATTATTCAGGCCGCTTTTATATTTCATTTGAAACAGTTTTGACATTGAATCAGAAGAGAATGTTTTTGAAAGTGTTCTTTAAAACTGTGCAACACTATATAAATACATGAGCTTTATATTAGATAAGTTTGTATTATTCAGGGTTCTCCAGAGAAACAGAACCAATAGGGAGTTTGTGTGTGGGGATCACAGAGAAATTGATTGATTGGTTGATTGATTTTAAGGAATTGACTTACACTATTGTAGGAGCTGTCAAGTCTGAAATCTTCAGGACAGGCTGACAGGCTTCAGATCCAGCTAAGATGTTGCAGTCTTGAGTACTAATGCAGTCTGGAGGCAGAATTCCTTCTTCCTTAGGGGACCTCAGTCTTTTTCTCTTAAGGACTTCAACTGATTGGATGAAGCCTGACAAAGACTCTCCTTTGAACAAAACTTTAGTCAGCCTCCCCAGAGTCCTTTCTGACTAGGCCAACTTTGGGTTTCCCTCTCTGTTCTTGTAGAATCCAGTTTGAGCAAGAATCCTGCTAAGTTAGGTTAGGGAAAATCCTCTACCCTTGATATCTGACCACCCTGGATGTCTTATCATCCTGGCCTGCCTCCAGCAATAATCCTATTAGGTTGGTTTAGCCAGAAACTCTTTATGCTTGATGTTTCCTCTTAGCAATTTTCCATCCACTGACCCCCACTCTGCTCCTTGGTTATAAATCCCCACTTGTCCTTGTCAGAGTCAGAGTTAAGTTCAGTTTCTCTCCCCCAGTCCAAGGCCCTATTGCAGTGGTCCATATTACCTGTTGCCATGCCGCTCCCTGAATAAAGTCTGCTTTGCCGTCTTTAACAGACCCATCCACCTTGTGGTAGAAGGTAACCTGTTTTACTCAACGTCTATGATTTAAATGTTAATCACATGTAAGAAACAAAACCTATATAGCAACATCTAGACTGGTGTTTTGACCAAACACCCGGATACTGTAGTCTAGCCAAGTTGACACATTAAATTAACTATGACAGCAGTTGTCTCCACTTTCTAGATGAAAAAACTAAGAAGTACTTTTTTTGTCCTGCATTCTGAATGACGTTATAGAAAGCTAGGCAATATGCATACCGGTGGCTATAGGATATGGAAGTATTTACTTTGTTCATAACCATGCTTGTGGGTCTTTTCTGCATGGGTAGGGGAGAACAGTAGTTTATCGAAGAATCCCCTCCCCCCCCACACACACACTGAGGGAAAGAGTGTGAAGAAGTTGGTTATGTGTCTGAAGTTGTTGGTTATGTGCATACAGTGTGATAGTTTGAGACCTTATGACTTAGGTGGACTTGGCCCAGAGACCCAGTTAGAGAAGGGCCTTTGTTGACTTTTCTTCAGTTGCAGTTACCATTTTTGATGGTTTCCTGCTTTGCAATTCCTTGATGTTTTTGCTACAGAGAGGAAAGCCATCTCTTTAGTACACTGTGTGACTTCCATTCTAGAGGAATTTTGTGGAGATTAAAGGGCATGGAACTGAGTTGCAGGTGATCTGTGATCAAAGTTGTGCTTTATCTGAATAAGGTCAACATGGGCCTCAGTCTGGGCAAGCTGCATAGAAGTCCAGAGGGGCAGGCAGATGGAGAGGGGAGTTTACTGCATACAGAGTAGAGATTTCTGCTTTACTCAGCCCCTCAGCGAGACTGCTGCTGCCCTGGTGGCTTTTCTGGGCAGGATTTTGTGGAATGTTGGGAGTTGTACCCTCTGAGCAGTTGGGCCTGTAGCTGTGGGCCCCTTTGTCTCTAAACATTGCAGAGTCCCTTTTTTTTGGTTGAGATGCTGAAGGCGGCACAGGTGAGGGCTATGGTGGCACCATGTTGGCATTGTCACATGCCTTCCCTGTCAACCACTTATCCAAACTCTATCTCTGGTGATTGCCTCATGATAAGCTCTGACCCCATCTCCACAGAGGAGGTAGATTCTTACCAGCTCTGGCACGTTCTATTAAACTGTTAGGCCAACAAAGCATGCTAGTGTCATGGCTGTAATCTTCCTCTTGAAACAGCAGAGCTATGTAGCAGAACATAGGTGACAGAATGTTGCCATGTCCCTGTTCATTGAGTAGAATAGCAGCCCAGGGGGTCTGTGCCCCTCCTCTGTGTCAGATGCTGTGTCAGGAGGTGGGGGGCACAAGGTAGAGCACAGTGTATACTCTCAAGAAGCTTCGAGTGGTTGCAATATACGCCACCATTTACAAAGCAAGATGAACTCCCGACTGCTGCAGGAGCAGGCGGCTGGTCGCTTGGCCTAGAATGTCTGCTGCTTTTCTACCCCACCTCTCAGCCCTCTCATTTGAATTTTGCCTTTCATTTTCCAGCACAGCATAAGTATCTCCTCCCTTGTAAAGCCTCGCTGATTTCCTAACACAGCCATGACCAGTCTTCTCCATAGTTCCAAAACCCTTTGTTCGTAACTGTTTTATGACTAGGGTGACCCCATAATTTATCATCCAAACTGGAAAAGTTAAAGAAGGCACTATTAATTATGTTGGGACAATTTACATAAACTGGGATATTCCAGGCAAACCTGGACATTTGCTCACTCTATGACTTTTACTTCCTGTTTGAGTGAAGTATAGTCTGGTCAAGTATGTATTCATCTCTCATTTCAGAATGTGGCTTCCATTTTTGAGGTGGGAGAGGAGGAAGTTAATTATAGTTGCATTTCCATACTGGGAATTACACCCAATAGGAGTTCATGCTTACTGAATGGAACTGATGCCATTCACCATAGATGTCATAAGTTGAGCAGGCCTGCTGAGACCTCCAGGAGAGCTGACAGGGAAGAAAATCAGTGTGAATAGGCAGAGAGGGGGCTGGGAGACTTAGATGTGCAGTGGCTACTTTCGGTTGTCCAACAGCCCATTCTTGGTATAATGGCAATTTGGTCTCATGCTGGGCTACATTTGGTCTGCCAAATGTCAGATCTGTTATTTTAGGTAGAGCATGAAGTCAGGGAGTTCCTCAGGACAGCCTGAAAGGTGGTGGAGCTGTGGTTCCTGGGTGATTCATGTAAGAGAACACAGGAACCTAGTGGGGGTGAAGAGTAGAGCCTCCCCTGAGGCAGGCAAGAGGTAGGTCGGTGACCTGTTTCTCAGCATCTCCATTACATCTGAATACCTCCTGGCAATATATTAAACTCATAGTGTTGGAGAAGGTTATAATCACTCAGTAAGGCCACTGAGAATTATGTAGAGTAGAGGACTCTATAAGATTCTTTTTATAGACTGTGTGTCGATAAAGAATCTCCTTGATGAAGAGTCTAGATGACATTAGTTCATGGACTTTTACATATAAATGAAGGACTTGCCATTTAAACAGTCCTTTTCACTGGCCAGAGTAGGCAGCTATTGGAATAATGAAGTGAAGTATTGAATATAATATTGAGTTTATTACCTCATGGTTCTAAAATAAGTAAATAATGGACACATTGACTTCTACTTCATAGACGGCGGTAAGCGACCTCTTTAGAACACTTCAAAGGTCTTTCTAAAGGTGCAGTATTTTACTGCTACCTTCCCTGTTGTCATTATTCTTTAGTGCCTTGGGGCCAACTCCCATTGAAAGGTGGGCACTTAAAATCCTTCTGTGGGTAATGAGCATTTGGTTTTTACTGCAGTCTATAATTTGGACTCTAGTGGCAAATTGTCAGCACAAACTTTTCTGAGCCTAGGATATTTTAACACTTTCTATCAGACACCTATGATCAGCAAACTCTGTATGGCTTAAGTTTATTGTATTTGCTATGAAAGTGAACTTCTCATCTATCCATTCAAGGCTAGCATGAGTGCTTTCCTTTCTGTAGTTAAAAATCCCTTAGGCTTGATACTACCTTCCTAGACAGGATTGTTTACTGTTTAATTCTTTGTTATACTTCCTGTCCTTCGCTTGCCCTTGTAAAACCTATAGCCAACTTTTAAAGTTGCGAATTTTGTGCCAAACTCATTTTCTCCATCAATTGTGGGTGCAGGTGCAAAGGAAAGGGCAGTGCAATTCTAGGATTCAGGTTCCCAAGTCTGGCTGGTCGTTAAAGTCCCCTGTCAAGCTATTATAAAGTACAGGTGCCTCAATGGACTCAGACTTACAGGGCGGGACCTGGGAATTTGTCTTTTTAAAATACACCATTCTGATGCTTATCCCTCGATGTGAACAACTGATTGAGGGCACAAGATAGGCCGAGTATCACCGTCCTCTTGCTGCTGGTTGGCAACCCAGTGGCCTGGATGGTTTTGGTGTTAGTCTAGCAAGCCCATTCGTTGGTACCAAGGCCTCGGTGCCCATATACAGTTTCAAACTTCCTCCATGTTGCTTGATTATAAAATCTATGTAAAGCATGTTGTGTATCAGTCATGTTATTCATATTTTTGTTAGGAAAATATCCCCATTCATCTTTCCTCTTGTCCCTCTCTATTAATGCCACTTTCTTCTTACTTGATCTTAGAGAAGAGAGCACTGGCTTTAGAGACAAGAAGACCTGACTTGTGGGCACTTCAGCTAATGAACTTGTGATATTTAGCTAGTCACCTCACTTACCTGAGCTTCAGTTCCCTTTCTTCTAAAATCGAGATGGTATTTTCCTTAAAGCTTTCTTGGTAGGATCAAATGAGCTCATGTATAGGCAAGCACTTTATCAAATTGCAATTCTGTATTTCTTGATAGACATTTTTGTTATCTATTTCTTGATATACAGTCATGTGTTGCTTAACAACAGGGACATGTTCTCAGAAATGCATCGTTAGGTATGATTTTGTCATTGTGCGAGCATCATAGAGTGTACTTAGACAAACCTAGATGGTATATCCTACTACATACCTGTGCTGTATGGTATAACCATACATGACCACTGTCATGTATGTGGTCCATCATTGACTGGAGCGCAGTTATGTGACACACGATTGTATATATATTTTCCACAGTGGCTGAATCAGTGCTCCTCATTGAAGTGGGTGATCAACAAATATTCCTAACAGGTTGTTGAAGGAAGATGCTCAAAATAATGATGTGTTTCTATTGCTTCTTGCTAAATCCTTCCTTTCTTTCCTGAACCCAGGCCGCCTAAAGGCTAGCAGTTCTACCTCTTGATTCACTCCTAGAAGCTAGGACTTCTTTTGCCTACAGGTAGTATCTAGTGCTGGAGACCTACCAGTTGGTGTGTGGAGCTTCCTCCTTTGCCTTTTCGGCAGTTTAATTCCAATCACGTTCTTAAAACAGTATTTCACTACTTCTGATTTTCCTAATTATCATGCAGATAAACAGTGGGGATCATGACATTAGAATAAGTGAGTGGCTTATGATTTTTGCCTTAGAAAGAGAAACTCTTGCTGTTTTTCTCTCCCCTTGAGCAACATAGCAGTAATAAATGAGCAAGTCCCGAGTACTTTATGATAGATAGTTAATGGTGCTGTGCCTCAGCCAACAGGCCTGTTTCCACAGCATCTGTCACAATTCAGAGTCATTAGCATACCTTTAATGGTTTCTTTTCAAAATAATTTCTACTAGGGCATTTAGAATGCATCAAAGAAAAATATTGAGTTCTAGAGATGAGAAATTTTAAATGTAGACAAATGGTTTTCATTGCCTCAGATGTAATTTTGATAAAATCAAGAAACCACATAGCAACATACTATAGAGTATAACACAATTGGCAGCATTTAATGTACTATGTGAGAATTATTTTTTCAGGCATGCTAAGATAGTTAATTAAACCTTTTTTTAAAATATAAAAAACTAATTAAAAATTTTTTTTTAAAATTGCTATATTTCTCAGCACCCGTAACTCCATAATAGGCCTTCTCCTGGTCTGTTCTGGCTGCCCACTGGCTGTCTTTCACACTCTGTTTAATGATCAATCATGGAATCAATGTGATTTTCATCTTACAAAATGAAAAATGGTAGGGCATATGCCATTTTTATATAATACTGGCAAATATTAGGCTTATTTATTTAGTTGTGAGGGGGCAATCTTTGGAGAAGCAAATTAAGCTACATCTTTTTCCTAAAATGTCAAAGGTGGGTAAGAGAAGCTCTTCATTAGATTTTTAAAGATGAATGCATTTACTATGGCTTATGTTTAAAAAAGCAAAGTGACTTTACTTTTTATACACGCAAACCGATGTGTACTTTTATCATATATTAATAAAAATTTACTACATAGCTATTTGAATATTAGTTCCTTATATTTGCAAAGGATGTTCTTTTTAAAGATCTATTTATATATATATATTTTCATATATATATGAAACAACAAGATTATGAAGGGGGCAGGGCACATACTACCCCGTATTCCTAAACAAAATTAAGAATCTCCGAGAGGAAATCTGATATGGTCAAGTTTATACAGGTGACAGTTGGAAGGGTCAGAGCTTCTGACTTGTGTCTGTTTTTTAACCCTTTCCAACTAATATTGTTTTAGCCATTCTGTGCTTATTCCACAATAATTTTGTAGCCTCATTAATATTATAATCCCACATTACACTTCTAACACCTTTTTGGAGAGATGGTATTTTTTTTCTTTTTATCTTTCTTCATGCTTGGGAAGGAAATGATTTTCAAAGGTCTTAAGATGTATTTTATTAACTCTAGGGTATGAATATTGGTTTTTCCTATTTGTTTGAAATGTTTACACTATATGAAGTCGTTTATTCATTGTCATATATATTATTTTTTTAAAATTGTTGGAGTTAAAATTTAGAATCTATTCACTGAATCTGGGAAAGGTATTTTCCATTTCTGGAGGACATCTCCTGTGTTTTTGCACCCTGGAACAATTACTGTCATGCTACTTAAGCAAATAAATATAGGTTCATTAGAGGATGGAACTTGTGATTTTAAACTTTAATTTAAACCCATGAGTTATGTGATTTTTATTAGTGTGTATGTGTTTATGTTTAGTCCTCATCCACAAGGTCCAGGAAAGCTCAGGATCATGTCCTTGTTCAGGCAACAGGATGGAGTGGGGGTGAGGGGACACAGGGGTTTACCCTCTGTCATTTAGGACAAGTCCAGGAAGGTGCATGTATCACTTTCCTTCCATTTCGTTGGTCATAACTTGTACCTGTACATACTTGTACATACCCAGCACCAAGGAAAGGCAGGAAATACCTTTTCTTTTGTTTTTCTAAGATGATTTTTGTGGGCCCTGCTGAAAAACCAGAGGTCCTATTATAAAGGTAAGATGGATATTTTAAGAAGTTAATATCTGCCACAGTTAGATGGTCTTCAAAAATGATATTTATGTGCTCTGAGGCAAAGCCAGCTTTAAAAAATATTTAGATATTTAACATTTCTTGACAACTCCTTTGCGATTAGAAATCATATTGACTTTCTGATTATATATATTCATTTGAAATCACCAAATACTATTATTTTCCTAGATATTGTGGTGCTAAAGAGTTGTCAGTAAAATCTAGAGTCTTTAAATAAATTTTGAAAAGGGATGACGGACCAAATGGAATTCTAATTACTTGGTTTCAACACGTTTCTCTTTCATTTGAATCTTTCAAGAGAAGAGTGAAAAGCAACATTATCCTTGAGAAATTCCCCCTCAGCATCTAAGCAGCCGTTTTTAATTACAGAAAATGTCTTCAAAATCTGTTTTGCCATTTTAAAGTTTTGGCTGTGAAAAAGTCAATTGTCAGTTGTATAAAGGAGAAAAAAATATCTTAAACTAAAAAGCCATTTATATGTTATGTTAAGTAAAGATGTGTTATTTGAACGTTACTGGTTGATTTTTTTCATTGAAAATTTTTCCTGTTGAATTTGGGGATCATTGTTGGTCATATAAACACACAAAAGAGACTCTAGTGTCAACCAATTCATGCCTGCAGAACTGTGACTGTAATTTAATTGGAATTGTTTAAAAATAAACCAAAATCACACATTATGTGTTCTTTCTTCCAAAGGGATCTCCTTGGGAAGCTGTTATATTTTTTTAGCTAGAGCTGCCGTTTCTCAGTTTCAATCCCTCCCTCCTAACCACCTTCCTTTCACCTTCCTTCTTTCTTTTCTTTCGTTCAAGAATTGCCTTAAAAGGCACATTTCTCTGAATATCCTCCAAGGTGATAAATCTTCATCAGCTGAGAATACATTTGATTTTTGGGAATAGCAGGAAGTTGTTTCGAGTCAAGGCTGGTGGGTAATAAAACTGTAATAACATTTTCAGTTAGATATGAGAAGTGACCATAAAGTAATGAGACCACTTTTCTAAAGTTTTTGGAATGAGGAGGTTCCAAATAGGAAATCTCAGTTTAATGTTTATGTTTGTAAAAAAAAAAAAAAAAAAAAAACTAGTCTTATTTGATAATGACATTGCAAGTTCTATGCATTATTTATTCTTTTTTTTTTTTTTTTTGTATTTGCTACTACTGTTTTTCCCCAATGGCTGTGTCTTGCAACTGCCTGTCAAACTTGATGATAATCCTTTTGAAGTTTTTAATGATATCTGTATATCTTATTTGAAATATAGTAATTAAAGTGACAACTGAGGAGGAAATCAAATTTCACTCAATGTTTAATTATATAAATTGGCTACTTGCTAGGTTTTTTTTCTTTTGGAGTATAACATTTGCAAATTGGCAGTAAGGTTTTAATGCTTATTTTCAACATAGTCATCATGTAGATTTATATTATCAAATGCAATGATATAACATTATCAAAGGTTATATTTAATGCCATCATCAACTTATATTGCTTCAAAAGTATAACTTGCAAAAATAAATTGAAGTATTCAGCAGGTACAGTAAACATTTGGGTCTTTTAATAACTATTACGTGTAAAACTTAATGATATTTATTTAAAGAGAATTTTAAACTTAAAAAAGTCTGAGGCTCTCATTTCTATATTTCTTTTGAACTTGTATGGCATGTCATATTTTTAAGGAAATTCAGTAGCATCTTCACTTTCTTTTAAAACTTCACACATGAGGTTGGAAGAAAGAAAAAAAAAATCTTTATTTTAGAAACTTCAGAAACTTTATTTTACATGCTTATTGGCCCAGCCGAGTTTTTTTTTTCTTCGTCAACTTCATGTGTGAAGTTTTAAAAGAAAGTGTAGATGCTATTGAATTCCTAAGGAAGGAAGCAAGGAAGGAAGGAAAGGAGGGAGGGAGGGAGGGAGGGGAAGACAGAAGGGAAGGAAGGAAGGAAAAGAAATTAGTACAAAAGCCAAGTAGGTACGCTTAGATATTGAGATAAAGTACCTTTTGTTTCTGGTTATTTGTGCTACATGGTTTATTTTATTCAATTTTTGTTTAATAAAATTATGCCTTCCGCTATGATAATACATAACAAATTGAAAGCATTAACAGTAGTCATTAGCCATATATAAGAAAGTTATTTTATTAGGATATCTTTTTGTGTACTTGCTTTTAAAAAGCATATTACTTTATATAAAGAGTAACAATCTTTGTTAGATTTCCTAGTATTTTAGAGTGGTCTGCCTTATGAATAAGTACTCATTAGTTCATGTCTCGAGAATGAGGAAAGGTTTATGCCTGTTTAGCAAAGAAGAATGGTGATTCATGTGTATTTTCTGGTAGAAGAGACAACTGGTAAAGCTCAGTGCCTTGGCAGACATTTCAGGATAATGTAAAAGTTACCGTAGATTTGAACATTAAAAAACAATAAAAGAAAATAATGTAAAATTTAGATATTTCTTCTCATTAAAAGCATTATCTAAACACATTATAATGTAATTTGCCCATTAGTCATACATCAATTCATCTGATAAAATAACATATATATCAGGCTATATAACTTTAGTAATAGAGATACAAGTTTGCATAAAAATAGAATCCTGTCACAAAAAAAAAAAAAGAATCCTGTCACTTTGGAACTTAGTCTGATGTATACCAATTTTTACTCTATATTTATAAAATTATAAATTGGAATGAACTTGTATTCCAATTTAAAAATTAGAATATGTTTTTATAAAATTGGAATATGAGACCAGTCACTTTTGGCTAGAGATTTTTGGAGTTAACTTTTAGTGACCTGTAACGATGAAAGATACAATGTTTGCCGCTTGTAGTTGAGTGAAGTCCCGATTGATGTAATAGTCCAGTCTCACCTCAGCCTCTTAGCCAAACTGAGCAAGGCCACAGAGCAGCTCTCAGTAATGTTTCAGCCCTAGTAATCTCAAACTGGCTGATTTTTATGCAACAGTTTTTATTGAATGCCTGCTATGTGCCAGGAACTGTTTGGTGTTTATTTTCACAAAGTCAGGTACATTTCAAAGATATTGAAATAATCTCAAATTTCTTACTATTCTCTTCCACAATATATATAAAAGTCAACTAAAATTTTAGTTAAATTGAATTATTCCCTACTGGTTAACTGAGCATATCTTATCAAAGCTAAATGTAGTAATCATCAGCATGATTTTTTTATGTTTGATGTAATAATAATGTGTCTAGTGTTTATCCAGTTTATAATTATTAAATGGATATTTGGACAGTGTGTGCATACAGATGGTTCTGTTTATCATCTTCAGTAAAAAATGTTTATCTGACCTTTGTAAATCTGCCCTCTGAAGATTATGCCTCATAGAATTTCTAATGTTTATAATTGCTAACTAATGTTTATGTAGATTGCATTGAACAATTTTACAGGAAGAATAAAGCACATTATATATACAATTTTTCTCAGATTTAATTCAGAAAATTTTTGAGTCCTTTTTTTTTTACATAGTGTCAGTCAATAGTCTACATTTTAATTGAACTTCACTATTTATCTAAGTGTCTTAGTTTTTCTTTTTAAAAATTATTTTAATACTAACTTTTATTAAAGCAAGTTGGGTTTTTGTAAATGAGTGTTATACAAATGGCTGCTTACTCTTCATGGTAATGTTACCCTACCAGCTTGCTCTTGCATATCTTTTCTTTAAACCACTCTTTTAGTCTTACCCATTCTTATGCTTCCTATTATATTACTTTTAAAGTAAAGACGTTTGGGTTCATTTAATCACATATAAATTATTTTACCTTAGAGAATAGGAATTCATTTTGGTGCTTAGCAACCCTGTTGATACATACGTGTGTGAGTGTTTGTGTAAATATACACACAATATTAGAGAAATCCCAACTATTATGTTATATTTATTGACCACAAAAATAGGATTCTGGAATACTGTGCCTTGTTTGAAAAGTATTATTTCATGATATTTTTACATTTTGGTGTTTATTTAATTAATGCTTTTAGTGTTAGGTAGCTGGCTTAAGACGAACCCTTTTAAAAGTTGATTTGTAAAAAATTAAAACCAAAGAAGCCTTCAGGAATCTTAATGGCAATTTTAAAAGAAATACTGCCATTAACATCAGAAATGTACCGGTACATGGAGCATCTGAAAAAAAAGTATCAACGTCAGGAACATACTAGGATGTCTATTTTTCATAGCGTTCTGGAGGCACTAACCAATGCTATTGGATAAGAGAATCAAAAGGGAAATATAGAAAAAAGGAAGTAAATTTTTCATCATTTGATGGCTGTGTACCTGGAAAACCAAGGAAGTCAGCTGCCAAACTTTCGCAAGCTGAGAGAACTCAGTTACGGCAGCTGGCTGTAAAGTAAATGAAGTTCTTTACTGATAGGGCATGAGAGCAAAGAAAGTTTGGAGGAGGCTTCCGTTTTCGAATAACAATTATGTAACATATTGACAGTTGTAAAAAAACAAAAGCAAATGTTTATTGTAGAAAAATTTTACCAGGAGATTTCAGAAAACAGAACATTCATAATCTTACTGCTCCTGATGGTTATTGTTAATATTTTGTTGTATGTGATTCCTGTGTTTAGCAGGCATAAATACACTTTGGGGAATATACGGACAGGGTGGAGGAGGTACAAATTTGGGCTCATACTGTACTATATTTTGAAAATCGTTTTTATTGCAGCAATTATTGTGAATATTTTTCATATTATTAATGTTCTTCTATGGCATTCATTTTATGTATAGCTTGGATATTTGACCATTTTTCTATTTTTGGATGTTTGTGGTATTTTTGTTTTTCTCAATATTACCAATAATGCTAAGAAGAATAATATCTTCTTGACTAAATCTTAGTTGACATGCATGGCTTATTTTCTGTTTTTTGATAAATTTCTAGAAGCAGTTTGTTGGGCGAAAGGATATATTTTAATGTTTTCTTTCTACCCACATACAATTTGCTCTCCAGAAAATTTGTATCAGTTTATATTTTTACCAGCAATATGTGAACATGCCTGCCACCTTACCCAGTTATCACTTGCCAGCATTGGGTATTATAATTTTTGATATTATCAATTTGAAAATGAAGATCTCATTTTTATCTATGTTAGTGAGAGAGTAAAAGACAGACATTGACGGACACACATGGCTGAATTGAATTGCTCATTTATAATCTTTTTTCACTTTCCAGTATTGTTTTAAAATATTTCTTATAAGAGCTCCCTATGTTTTAATTTTCAGATAGTCAAATCTATCAGTCTTTCATAGTAATTTCATAGTAATGCTTAGAAGGGTTTGTCTCCCTTTAAGATGTATTTAAATAGTCACTGTTTTATTTCTACTTTTGTTTTCAGCTTTTTTACCAATGAAATTTTTATTCAATCTTTTGTTTATTTTGGCATAGGGTATCTCACCAGGTTTTTCTAGACAGTTTTGCCAATATTAGTTTTTTTAATAAATAATTTATTTTCCTTAGAGTTGTCTTGGTTATTTTGTATCAAGTTCTAATGTAGAATTAAGGCTCTTTCTGGTTTTAGGATTCTGTTCAGTTGGTATGTTTGCTAATTCTTGAGCCAGTACTGCACTATTAATTATTGTAGATTTATACTTTTAAAAAATATTTGTCAAGGCAATTCCCCAGTCATGACCATTAATTTTCAAATTTCTTTGCTAGTGTGATTTATCTATTCTTCAGAATGAACATTAGTCTCATTTCATTAAGCATTTTAATACTCGAGTCCCTTGGTATTCTTTGTGCATTGAAATACCTTTATGCAGTATCTAGAATGTATGTATAAATTGAAATTTTTGTGCTTCTATTATTTAGATATACTAGGTAGTTTATTCATTAAAGAATCTATTCACACATTTCTTATCCTTTCTCTTTTCTTCTCTCGTTGCTTGCTTGGGTCCCTTTCTCTCTTTGCAACCAAACCCTTTATTGCTTGTGCCTGTTTAGATGTTTTGTAACCGGTGGAGACCCCTTGTAGCCAACCAGATACTTAGTGGTGGACAGCACATGACATGTGGATTTCGCTATTTGTAAGCAACATTAGTTTGCTCACCTGTGAACTTCATGTAGCTAATTCTTCCCGGTTTCATTATGAAGAAAGATAATTACTTGTTTGATTTTCAGAGGGCATTTGTGTCATATATTTTTCTTTCCTCATGTTGTACTAATGTTGTCATACAGCATCTTTATGTCTATCATTCCAGTCTAGATCCCATCATACCATTTTTAACTCTTTAATGTATTTAATACAGATATCTTCTTTTAACGTAAAAACATACAGGAGAAACTGTCTGAAAAATCTTCCGATGTATAAAGCCACAGGATTCAATATGTGAAATTACAGTGGGTTCTTTAGAATCTTTAGAGAATTGCAATTATTAACACTGTGAGTAATTTTCTTTCTTTCTTAACTTGTAGTTGTTAGGGAACAATTTAGAAAATTGATGCTTCTGTCAAAAGTCTGGATGGGTAGAATACATGCTCAGTCTGGATATGACAACATTTAAGAACTCCACAACTTTTACTAACTATGAAAAAAGGAATCTATTTTATACTCCATTAAACTGTTACACATCATAAATAATTTATATCAACCCTTGTTCTTGTCTGTATCAAAGATGATAAACTAGTCACTGTAGAGAGTTTTTCTAATGAATAAAATAGTATCCCCTTTTTCTCTTGCCTGTGTTACTTTCTGCCTCTTCCCTCTCTCAGTTTCTCTCCCTCATTAGAAAGAAGTGTGTGTCTCTTGAACATTTCCAGTTAATGATTGTAGTCCTAGAATTTTATAGGGATCCAGTGAGGTCACTTTAGGAAGGCACATGACTTAGAATGATTTGCTTTCTAGCTCTACTGCTCACTGAATATATTCCTTTGGGCACAGTCCAGTCTTTCTGTATCTCAGTTTTCTCATCTTTTAAATGAGCATAGGTACTTACTTCAAAGGATTGTTTTGAGAATTTGAAGAGAGAAGATATATGAAAGCTCTTTTTAAACTGTGGTTATTATACTTGTATTAAATTCCTAGTGCTACGCTTATCTTTGACACTGTTATCAAGGACTGGCAAATCTCCAGAGAAATTGCACAGCTGGACACTGGAAGCCAAGAGCTGTTGTGAGTGAGCTCTCACCCTGTCCTGTGCTTTTTGGAAGCGGCCTCATCTGATCACCCAGCCATCCCACGGTTTTGGCAGAGGAGCATTAGAGAAGCAGGGGAGGTGATGGTATATAAAAGAACGGCATCATGTTCCTAATTTTTGGTGTCTCCAGCAATGTGAGGCACCCATTATCACCAGGGAGTGTGCAATTGATTGGTAAATGTGGAGGGTTTGAGTATTATACACTGTTGCGGAGGATAGAAAGGAAATTAAGGAGTTTGTGGTTGCAGAGACAGAATCTCCAGTTACAAATCCACGTGGTGTAGCAGAGCCTTGCAGTCCTGCAGACCAGAAGTTGGCTTTTACAGTGGGTGTCTGATGGTCTTAGTGGGAATGTTTTGAAGAGAACAGGGAAAGCCTTTGTTGTGAGCTGAAGTGGGCTTCTGCTGGGAAGCAGGGAGAGCCTCAGTGTGGCAGAGCTGAGGGTGGGTGGCCTCTGGAATGCAGGGTAGATGTGGATGCCAGGCAGTAACTGTAGCCTTGCAGGGAACTAGCCTTGCGTGAAGCTGTAAGAAATCAAGGCCTGTTGTAAGCACTGTCTTCAAGGATGACAATGAATCCAAGAACTGTTGTCAGAAGTAGTTCCTTTAGCTACTTCTAACATTGAATACGGTCACAAATTTGAAAAGAGAATGTGAAGAACTGCTTCCCTACTGTGACCTTTTTGTTACGTTTGAACACACAGATCATAAGGCTTTAGCAGGTAGAATCATGTGTAAGAATGGATAAAAACAGGCCATACCTCAGAATAAGGCATGTATAAGGTTGGGAAGCATCGTTTTCACGGTGTTTTGAGAGGACATTGAGAAAGTGGCTTCTTTGGTTATAAAGGAACTTGGATTTTGGATGCAGAGTCTGGAACTAAGAACTCTGCTCTCTTCTACTAAAAATGGAAACTGATGGCGTAGATGGAACAATGCCTTAGCTCATCCATTTCTGATCATAATAAAACCTGTTCAGTTAAGACGTGTGCTTTTCACTTTATGCCCCCATGCCTAGCCTTACTAACACCTGTCGAATATGAATTCTTAACAAGTTCACTTATTTTCCCACAGTCAATGTAACAAACTCCTAGACTGAGATAAATAATGAAGGTGGTGACTATTAGATGCTATCACAGCAATTGTGGGAGAAATAACTACTAAACACCTGACATTGAAGGAAGAGACAAAGTTTTAAAAGTAGAAACTGTATCAAAGTGCTCCAGTGATGAATATTTCTAATGATGGTCTTGACTCATCCATAGAACATAACAAAAAAACCATAAACACCACATTTTATCTGCTTGCCTATAAGGATTCAGGGAATGAAATACTCTAAGGAAAGATTTCCCTTACAAATGGCCACAAAGTTAATCAGGGACTTAGGGTGCATGAAGGGATAAGCCTCAGTTATATAGAAAATTCACTTAAATTGAACATTTTATATCCCAGGGATGCCAGATAGTTGAGTTATACCTAAAATCTTGAGCTGTCTAACACACATGCACGCACATCTAGCTTCTGTGTGCCGAGAGGTGTTAAATGGTTTGAAAACTGTAATTAAATAGCTGCAATTGTGCTGCAAAACCACCATAAGCGTTGCCTCATGTAGTATTTCAATGTTAAGTGCTAAAATTTCATCTGAGTAGCTGTGACTAATCTAGTCTTTATTTGTAACACATTCAAATTAAGAGGTGTATGTTCTTGTTCATGTACTTTCTCATTAGCACTAATAATGCTAATGGGAGTGACAACTGTATTATGTTTTTGCCTACTATCACTCACGCCTTTTAGATAACTAGCTCTTTAGAGGAGGTAATTTTCCCTGTGATACATTTATGAAGCTGTAGGTTTAATAGTTTTACTGAACAGAGAATTTGTCCATAGGGACTGTTTATTACTTGATGGGCTCTGGGGAAAACAAGTTTGGATTAATCAGTTTGAATCACAGAAGAAATTGTGATGGCAATTAATGTAAATGGGGATAGGACATACTCCTTTGTTCTTTCAAGCATTTTTTTCCTAGTTTATTGTGAGGCGGGAAAGTTCTTTCCCAGGCTTCTGACTTTGATGCTTGAACACATACTCTTCATTCCTCCTCTCCAAAGTATCCTTTTGTGCAAAGGGTTCCTTGTGCTTAGAGAGTCACTAGACAGATTTTAGTACAGTCATGCATCACTTAATAATGGGATATGTTCTGAGAAATTTGTGGTTATGTGAACATTATAGAGTGTGCTTACACAGACCTTGGTGGTATAGCCTACTACACACATAGGATATATGATATAGGCTATTATACCATATATATTCCTGGGCTACAAACCCGTATAGCATGTTGCTGTACTGAATACTATAGGCATATGTAACACAATTGTAAGTATTTGTGTGTCTATTCATAGAAAAGGTACAGTAAAAATATGGTATAAAGGATAAAAAATGGGACACCTGTATAGGACAGTTACTGTGGATGGAGCTTGCAGGATTGGAAGTTGCTCTGGGTGAGTCGGTGAGTGAATTTGAAGGCTTAGTGCATTATGTGTACTTTATAAACGCTGTACACTTAGGTTATACTAAATTTATTCTTAAGTAATTGCGCTACAATGTCATGACAGGGTGTCACTAAGTGATAGGAATTTTTTAGCTCCATTGTAATCTTATGGGATGACTGGCATGTATTTGGTCCACGATTGCCCGAAAAATCATTATGCAGCAGCTCATGACTGTATTTAAAAATGTAAAACCATCTTCTTTTTGGGAATACTCATTTCATTAAGGGTTAGTACATTTGGTTATTCTCTCCATCACTTAGTATGTACTCTTCTTCCTCGGTGAGAGATCCAAAACGATACTGGCCGGGAACAGACTAGGTGTAGCTACCCAGCATCCGCCTGCCCCAACACACGCACACTCTCACTCCACACCCGGTAGGGACAAGGGTTGTGTAGTCCTCACAGCTCCGTCTCTTCTTTGTGCACTCTTGTCCTTGTCTCCCCAGGGCTCAGAGATATAAACTTTGTGTGAGCCTTCTCCTTTCCTGTTCCCTTGCTGCCATGGGGGACTTACTCGAGGTTTAAGTGTGAGCACCATAGAGGAGCCCTCTGCCTTGGACTGTGGCCTGTGGGGATAGCTTTCTTGCGTTCTTGTTTCCATTTGACATGCATGTTTCCTTAGAGACAATGTTACAGAGAGTAGTTAGTTTAACTTGGACTACTGAGTTTGTATGGTGATATAGTTTAGCTGTGTAATGAGTTAAATAAGAACTTACCTAGGCATGCTGCATTGATTTCCAAAATCACATTTCAAATGAATTTTTGGATCTATCCATTTCCAAGTTGTGTATTATGTTTCTGTCTCTTCTTGTTGAGTTATTTAAAGTTTTTCCACCAGCTATGGGAATAGATGTATCAAGTCAGCAACGTAGTACAGAGGGAAGAATATTGACTTTGGAATCAAGAAGGTGGGTATGAGTCCTTTTTCTCATTTGCTTTATATTCTTGAGCAAGTCATTTAACCTCCATGAGCCTTAATATTTCCACCTGTTAAGTGGAGAATGATTAACAGCTATAATATGTACTTCACAAAATATGAATGAACATTATCTGAGATAATGTATATGAAAGTATCTTGTAGGTTGTTGGTGATATAAATGAAAGATATAATTATTTAACATTTATAGCTGGGCATGGTGGCACGTGCCTGTAGTCCCAGCTACTCGGGAGGCTGAGGCAGAAGGATCGCTTGAGCCCAGGAGTTTGAGGTTGCTGTGAGCTAAGCTGACGCCACGGCACTCAGTCTAGCCCGGGCAACAGAGTTGAGACTCTGTCTCAAAAAAAAAAAAAAAAAAAACATTTAATAATTGGAAAGAACAATAATTGTGTTTGGTAGGTCTCTAAAGTATTATAAATTTTCTTAAATTGTTGAAGGCATTTGCTGGGATGTTTTTATTCATGCCATTTTATCGAACCACTAATGTATTTTTTTTTTAGGTAATACATATTTTTAATGAATTAATTTTCTTAACGGCAGTATGTTTGTAAGACACCTTATAGTAATAAGTACTTTGACGAGGCAATGTCCTTTGACAAATGAAAGATCAGTCAGTCTCTTTATGTAGCACAGTGCTGAAATACCAGTCACCATATTAAATCTTAATCAGTAACAATGTTTCACTAATTACAAGAGCTGGTTTATGTATTGAGTAAATTGCTGTTTGTAAACGTTGGATTATATTAACTAACACAGCTAATTGCCAGCCACAGAATAAGCATAAGGTTTCCTAAAAGCTTCCATCAGTAGCTTAAAGTAGGCACTGCTGCCTAATATTTCAGTCAGTGTGGAAAGGCAGGTAATGACATTATGAGTACATTTATAATGCAGGCCAATTTCTTCTAAAATGCATGTAAGTATTATTACTTTACCAGGAATCTGAAATATGATTTATTTAATGCATTTCAGCCCCCATAATATTAAGATATAATTGAGATGTAAAGTAAAAAAAATCACATGCAGTCAGTATGGTACATGAATCATAGACTAAATTGCTTATAATTTTAAAGGCACTTAGGGGAATTCTGAAATTTATATAATGCATTCTTGTGTTTGGAAAAGGTTATAAGAATGATAGTCCAGTTATTTTAGAATTTCAGTCCTAAAAATAGGACTTTCTGAATTGTTATTAAACCTAAGATAGCTATACACAGGAGCAAAGCCAAATCTTTCTATGTCCAGTTCTCATTAACTACTTTTTGTGAGTTTTTCCCTTAAACCTCTCATATTTAGCAAGGCAGTTGAGTGGTATGTAATTTCTATGAAGGCCATAATCTAGTTTTTATAAACTGCACAACCGGATGAATGACAACAACATAAATGTTGCCAGCATGTTTAGAAGGGAATCAGTTAAATGGTACTTGGAATTTTGATGATTATTGCTTTGAAAAGACTGAAAATCACAGGTCTTGGCTTTATAGTTTAATTACTTGCTTAACAATTGCTAGTGATTCACTAAATCACAAGGCTTCCAAACAAATAACATCAGTAACTCCGCCATGCCTGAGCAACTCCAATTTTCTTGACAATGGCTACCAAACTGTGTTTAGCCTAATATAAACTGTTAGTTTAACTACAAGCAATAGGAGCTTCAAGCGTGCTATTGATGAGATTCCAGCAAATTGAGCGCTTTAACAGCGGTGACACTTGTGTCAAGAATGACTTTAGCATGTTTTATCAAGACCAGCTGGAGAAGCAAATATAGTAATTATCCACATCCTTTTTTGATATTGGATTTAATAATAATGAGTGCTGTCCAGCTTTCCAGGGCTTCTAATTAATAATTGGTTCTTAAGAACACAGCATGTAGTTTCTCATAGTTTGAATAAGATTGGGAAACAGGGCAAGCTCAAGGTCCTCCACACTTTTACGGGCAAGATTGAAAAGGCAGTTTAAAAGAAGAGCAAGTTGTAGGAAGAGATTCAGGTGTGCTGGTGTGAAAATTTAATTTGTGCCTTTATTGACCTGTGTGCTCCTTGCTCTGTCTTAACTTTTTGGCATTTCTGTGAGTACACTGATCTCTCATCTTTGCCCTTTTGCAATGGCAATCTTTTGATTTCAAATGGATTCTTCCAGAATTAGATGCATTCCTTAGTTTTTTACTTATGTAGTAGCCATAATCTTTTGCTCACGTGAGAATTATCTTATCCCCTGGCTTTAGTATTTTCTCGTTGAAATAATGGAAAATAGGCATGCCAGACCTGCATTTAAGAGGGGATTGTAATGCCTACTAAAAATTGAATGCTTACTCATGCCAGGCACTATACTAAGAACTTCATATATATTTTATTAAATTATTAGAGCATTAGGTGGTAATATTATTGTGCCTGTGCTGTGATTCAAATGTCCCCTCCAGAACTCATAGTTGAAATTTAATTGCCATTTTGATGGTATTGAGAGTTTGGACCTCTAAGAGATAATTAGGTCATGAGGGTTCTGCCCCCAGGAATGGATTAATACTGTTATTGTGGGTGTGGGTTAGTTATCTCCGGAATCGGCTCATGATGAGAGAATAGGTTTGGCCCCTATTCTCTCCCTCCCCCTTCTCCCCCCCCTCCCTCCCTCCCTCCCTCTCTCTCTCTCTCCCTCTCTCTCCCCGCTCTCTCGTCTCTCTTTCTCTCCCTCTCCCCCCATTTCGCCATGGGATGACACAGTAAGAAGGCCTTCACCAAATGCCAACAGGTGCTAGTGCCATGCTCTTGGACTTCCCAGCCTCCAGAACCTTGAGCCAAATAAACTTCTTTTCTTTGTAAACTACCCAGTATGTGACATTCTGTAATAGCAGCAGAAATGGCTTAAGAAACCCTAGGCTAGGAATAACCGAGGCTTAGAAAAGTTAAGTAATTTGTCTAGAGCCATCAGTCATTTTGGCTATAGACTCATATCCTTGACTATAATGCCATATAACGTCTTTAGTGTAAATGTGTTCTCAGTATAATTGTGAACATTACCTATTCAGATCCTTCTTGGTGTAGATCTGACCTGCAATACTACATTTTTATTATGACCCAGTGAACACACATTGTTAATTCATACATAAGAAATAATAATACTTGTGATTTATTCTCTTATTTTCTGCCCTCTTCTGTTTTCTATTTTATTTTATTCTATTTTCATTTTAAAATGTTTGTTGTGAGCCACTGAAATGATACCACAGTCCAATAATAGGTAGCAACCTACCCTTTGAAAATCACCAAGAATCAGTCCTGGCCTTGTAGGGTTCATGCTGGTTTTACTCTTGCTCATATGCTGCCTCAGGTACTTGCACTTCTGTAGTAATTTTGTTAGTTTTCTAATTTTGCGAGACCTCGTATAGTTTTGCCAGTAGGCATTTGTGAGTGATTGAATTTTGAGGATGGATTAATACTTTTCCCAAGGCTGTGAGAGTTCCTCCTTTGCCATTTCCTCATGGTCCTTTGGGGGTCCAGCGCCATTTAGACTACATGGTTATACTCAGAACCTGGCTTTCCAGAGTCTGCCTCCCTTTCTTTCTTCTTTTATGTAAGGCAGGTTCGTTATGGCAATGGAAGGAAACAAGTAAAAAAAATGTTCTTTTTCCAGTTATATTTTTTCCATTTGGTATACTGTGAGCTGGACACAGTATATCAAATGTCTTTTAAATAGAAATTGAGAAGATGCAGAATACTCTTGTCTTCATCATCTTGTATCCCCAAGGCTAGACTGAGGTTATTGTCCACTTCTCTGTGCCTGTAATGAACTGGTAGCGTATGACTGATATAACCTAGCGCTGTTTTGACATCAGTTGTCCATGTCATCTCATCCAGTTCCTATTTGAGCAAGCAAGCACTTATTGAGTACCTACTCTGCACTAGCCCTGTTTCAACCTTGAGGGTTATGATGGGGAATGTGATACACAATTCGCTGCTCTCTTGGCTTGTGTATTCTGGTGGGGAAGACCGACAATAAATAAGAAGGCAAATAGATACATAATTATATATTTAGTTTCAGAATGGGGTAACTATATGAGGAGGAGTAATACAGGGTAGGATGATAGAGAGTTGCGGACTGCAGCATTTCTCTACTTATCTGTGCCCTACCGCATGGATTGTTAATTTCTCAAGGACGTACAAATCCTCCAAAGACCAGGATGGGATTTTCATTTGTGAGTGGCCTGTGATTCGAGAGGAGGATGTTTCCAAGAACAGGACCCAATGTGGTTAATAGAGCAGTGGCATTGGCATCACGTGGAAGGTTATCACAAGCACAGACTCTCCAGTCCAGCTTGGACCTATTGAAGCAGAGTCTGCATTTTAACAATATCCCCAGGTCAATCCTTATGCAAATCAAAGTTTGAGAAGCACTATTCTAGAGTAGTGGTTCTGAACCTTGGCTGCTGTAGAGAAATGAGTTGGGCATAGTATGTCACTCCCAGTGAAATGACCTTTACCCAAACCTTTAACATGCTAGGGTAGAAATCATTAGATACCCCAGCTTTACTCCCTTCTCCTATGCCCTGTAATTTCACACAGAGGCAACTTGTCCTGCCCTTTTGTGTACTCCCCCAACCGGGATGGGTCATCTGAAATTAGTTCTCCCCAGCATTGTTCAGAAATCCTGCTGGTGCACGCCAGTCCTGTATGTATGTCCCACTACATGACACACTCTCTCTTCTTCTGCTCAGATGTGAGAGCCCTTTTGCCAGTGGGCCTCCTTGCCAAGGGGCTCCCCTCACCTTTCCTATGCCTTAGTGAGTAATGAACTTTCTGTTTCTTGCTATCACTGGCCCAAGTGATACCCAGTTTTTTCTGCTGATATGTTTTGATATCCAGTACTTTTTTTTTTTTCTTTTTGAGACAGAGTTTCACTCTGTTGCCTGGGCTAGAGTGCCGTGGCATCAGCCTAGCTCACGGCAACCTCAAACTGCTAGGCTCAAGGGATCCTTCTGCCTCAGCCTCCCAAGTAGCTGGGACTACAGGCATGTGCCACCATGCCCGGCTAATTTTTGCTATATATTTTTAGTTGTCCAATTAATTTCTTTCTATTTTTAGTAGAGGCGGGGTCTCACTCTTGCTCAGGCTGGTTTCGAACTCCTGACCTTGAGCGATCCACCCACCTCAGCCTCCCAAAGTGCTAGGATTATAGGTGTGAGCCACCGTGCCCGGCCTGATATCCAGTACCTTTAGAGGAGGACCCCATGTGTGGACCAGGTAATCTAGGGATCATTAATAGAACTCTTGATTCTCAGACATCACTCCTAACCAATGAAACCAGCATCTCTGCAAGTTGCGACCTAGACTGCAGCATTTTTCAAAGCTCTCTACATGATTCCAAAGAGCAGCCGAGATTGAGATCCCCGCGCTAGAAATAAAATATCTTTTATGTTGTTAGGGCCATAGGACATTTTGGAAGATTCTTATGATAAAGTCTGGCTGATGTTTTGCATATCATCATTGAAATATACACTGCTTGTGGTGGGTATGGGTATAGCAGGCAGCATCAGAAACTGTGTGGTCCCTTTCTTACGAAACTATGGTGGAACTGATGGCAGCAGAACAGCTCAATTTGAGTCACCGTAATGAGATTAATGTTAGATTCTGTGGAAAATATGTGGCAACAAATGTGACTCAGTTGATAAATGAATAATGAGATTTTTGTACTTGAACAATACCAGTTCTTTTTAAAGTTTAGGACATTTTTGCCTGCTGTTTTCATCTAACTCGGATCAGAATCTGCTTAACAAATTTATGAAACTAGTCAAGACCTAGGTTTTGCATCTGAATCTGACAGTGACCCCTGGAGTCCCAGCTAGCCATACTCTGGAAGGTTTTTGTGTCAGCCTTGCTTTTGCCTTTAGCTTTGTCAGATGACACAAAGCAGAAAAGATCAGCTGGGAGCCCCTCAAAGCCAGAAGATCTAAATGGAATTAAGAAAAGGTGTTCTGAGGCAGGAAAATGGTGGTTAGATGAAGGGCCTCAAGGGGAAGGATTTTGAGGTCCTTAGATTTTATGAAGTTTGATAAGCCGGGGCTGTGAGCCATGGTTTAGAAAAAGGACTGGGGTGGAAAAATTGAAAGGAGGCTCCTAAAATTTTGTAGGATGTAAAAAGGAGAAAATTTAACAGAAAAGATTTATGTGCTAATAATGAGCCTCATTTGAAATATTGTCCTTCTAGCACTTTGATATGTGTCTACCAGTGGGCTGCCTTTGACGGGAAGGCCCTGTGCGAGCCGGCTTAACTTGTGAATCCTGGCTAAAAGGAACAGTTGGAGATGGCAGCCTCTGTGTGCACGTGTGACGGCGATTGACTCGCGAGTTGCCTCTGCCAATAAGCAGTGCCTTCCAAGGTGGAGACCTAGGGAAGCGACTTGCTTTTGCTTTGTCTTAGTGTCTGCGTGTCTTTGACAAGTGAACAATAAACTGTGCTATTTGATTCCAGACTGTCTTGCTTCTTGTCTGTGTCCCTCCTGCAATCTTTCTTTTTCATGTCACATTACATGAGGCGCTTTTCACCTCTCTTTCCTGACCCTGACTTCCAGTGTTCAGTGGTCCCTCTCACCCAGGATGTGCTCTAATTGGCAAAACTGCAACCTGGTAGCAGCAGTTCGCTATTTTAGTTTCCTAATTGGTGTCAGGGGCTGCTGATGGAGCCTGGCCACGTTGGATTGATTGATGGATTGGCCACTGTGACTGTCAGGCTTCGAAGTCTGACCAACAGGTTTATTGCTTTTGAAACTAAAAATTAGAATGTTAAGTATATCCTACAGTGTCCATAATGGGTCTGAGATGAAATCAGCTATTCATCATTAAGGAGCACTTTCAATGTTACCTGAAGGTCTCTTGGGTTTGCAACTCAAAATTTTGTTCTATTTCTGACTCACAGCTGGCTGTTTTCTTGCTTTCATAATGCAGTGTAAAGCTGCATTATATTTCACACTGCCTGCTGCACAGTGGGTTTCTTCTTTTCAGAACTAATGCAGACATGGTGTTAAATGTGTGTGTCGGGGCTGGGGGATGGGAGGTAGCATTGAAGATATTCTTTTTACAGAATTGTAAGAATTTACAAGCTCATTTACATTGGTCCATGAGAATGTAGATAGTTATGTTAATGGTGAATCATAAGGAAAAATGATACAAGTTCTCTTCCAAAAGCTAGTTCATGAATTGACATTTATGTTGAAGATGTAACTGAGCATTTAGGCCTATGAGTGTAATAGAATGAGTAGTTTACTCAGATTAATACCTGAAGTTACAGAAGGCTGCAAAATACTGCATTTTAAAATCTAGTTTTAATACTTTGATCAGTACTTTTTATTCCAGTATAATAAAACAATGCAGTGACCCTAAAGAGATCAGCTATTACCAGTGAGCAAACCTTTTTGATGTTTTTGTCTCTTCTAGTTTCTGTAAAAGTACTTAATCATTTATAGGAACATTTTTTTTTTTTTGTAAGAAGGTAAGTTTGGGTCAGTCTTTACAATGTGTTAAAATATCTTGATAATAACACTATCTTATATTTGCTAGCATTCTACTGGTTTTCCAAAGAACTTTCATATATATTATCTTATGTGGTCCTTTGAATAACCCAAAGTTAAGAATTATTATTTTACATTTTATTGATGAGGGGACTGAGAATTAAAAACCTGATGGAAATCACTACCACTTTGTATGTGACTGAGTTGTGACCTGAACCGTACTTGTGACTGCCAGTCTAGTGTTTTCCCACAGTAGTGTACCCCCCTCTGCCTGGTGAGCGTTATACCAGTGCTTTTGAGGTTACAACAATGACTCTTGGGTCTTAAATTCTAATTTTCAAGATTGACGCATGTACTGGTAGAAACACAAAGTGCTAATGGACCAAATGAGTGATTCGGCCCTGGAGATGGGAGTGACCCTTGGGGGTAGATCAGGAGACAACCTGGCACAAGTTCTTAGACAGTGAGTGCCTGAGCTGCAGTTTTAAAAAGGGAGGTTGTAAGAATCTGAAATGTATTTGGTATCCAGAGTGAGAGAACCACTAGACCGAAAAGGTATAGAGATGGGAGAACAAGGGTTCTATTTCTGGATGTTGAGTAACGTAATATGGCTAGAAGTCAGGGCCGAGGCAGGGCTGATAGGGGCCGATAGCCCTGGAAGGTGGAGGGCAGCCAGACTGCCACACTGGTGGAGGTGCTGAAGATAGATTAAAGGATAGGAGAGAAAAAAGAGCGAAATCTGTTAGAAATGTGGTGCAGCCGTCCAAACAAGAAGCAGCACTCTGAATTTGAGGATTGCTCATTGGAATTCGACTGAGGAGATTATATATGATAGACATTGCTGAGGTTAGAATAAAATTAGAAGTGGGAGGTGAGAAAGGTGGAGCAAGTGAGGCCACACTATAAAAGACTGCTCCAGCTTGAAGTGGTAAGAATCTCATTTCAGTTTAAGATTTCTGTCACTTTAAGTTTATTATTGAACCAGCAAACAAGCAATTTGAAGGATGTATAATGAGGACCCAAGTAATGAGCTCGGGCTTCCTCTTGCCTTAGTTCCCAACAGAGTAAACCTGAAGTTCTGTGGTCATGCCAGCCATCATGCAGGAAGTAGTCTGCCGTGTTAGTGGCAGTATGCACCATAGATTCTTTAACTTTCCTATGTTAAACTGAGGAAGGGGCCTCTCAGTCGTCTAGCATCGACCCTTTTACTACAAGAGGAAAGCTTCCTGTGTCCACTCCTGAGTTCTTCTCTTCCTGTCTCCATGGGCCCACTGTAGACCTGGCCATGGCTTGGGCCAGGGAGTAAACGGTTACTGCAGTGCGAAGCCCAGTGACTAGCAAGATGTTGACGGTGTTACATTGGGTTAATGACAAGTTGTGTTTCAGATTGCTGTGTTTGAGGTACCTCCAAGATATCCATATAGCTATGTTCAGTAAATAAAGTGGAAACATAGGTCTGGAACTGGGGAAAGCGGCCAAGAATGGAGATGTTTCTGGGAATCCTTCTCAAAGAGATGCAGATCTGGGAATGGATGAGATCTCCAAGGAATAGTATATGCAGAGAAGATAGAAGGCAAAGGTAGAATTTTGGAAAATACCCACCTGTAAGCAGCAAGCCGAGGAACAGTTGCATAGGAGACTACGCAGGAGCTGTCAGCAAGGCAGAGGAAGAATTAAAAGTGTTAAAGCAGCCACCAAAAGAGAAAGTTTCAAGACGTGTGTGCGTGCGTGTGTGTGTATGTATGTGTATGTGTGTCTTTGTGTGTGGTGGGGGGAGGTTGTCTGTCAGTGGTGAAGTTTCCAGAGAGGGCCAGTGGGATGAGCCCTGATGAAAGGCTATTGAATTAGGTAATTATTGATTAATAACTCTTCTTACATAATGTACACAATCAAAAACAGAATGTTGGAATCAGAACCCAGGTTTCAGGTGGTTAAAGAAGGGGAAAAAAGGGAAAAGCCAGGATAGCTATTATTCTGTGAAGACTTTAAGCTTTGAAAGAAAAATGATGTAGAATGTATATGTACCTTGGAGAAGAAACAGTTTTCTGGGAGGTTTTCTTTAAAGAGATTAATGTGTTTGAGAGTTGGGGGGAAGAAGCCAATGGCAAGAGAAGGATTAAAAATGCAAAAAAGAGGTGGTAATAAGTTGATGGAGAAAATCTCAGAGGATTTGGGGAGGGAATAAGTTCAAGGGTAGAAGTAGTTTTTGGAAAGGGAAGGGGGAACCCTTTCTCTTCAGGGTGAGAGGAGGAGAAAAGCAAGGATATTCTGAGCAAATTCAAGTGGGAGGGAGGGAAGTTTGCATCCCAGTGGCCTCTGTTATCTTAATTATGATTTATTGATATTCTGCATTCTTCTGTGTTGATACTGAGTTTATTTATTCTTTAGTGTAAGAGGCTGAGGCTACCCAAGCTGTGCAAGGTCAGATGGGACATTTGTCATGCAATTCCATTCCAATGTCCTGAGCAAGTGCTCCTTATTGCTAACCAGGTATTGATACCACTTCTCTCACTTAACTGGCTCTTCCCAGCCCATCTGTCCCACCTTTAGCTTTCACACAGGTCTCTGGGACATTTTTCAGTTTTGACCCTTTATCCTTGATATCAGTCTCTTCATATTACAGGTCTTCTTGACTAGCCTGTTCTCTTCCTCCTCCTGACTCAGGAGGTAGGATTCCTCCTACTCAGGCCTGGACTGTGTCCTCCAGCTAAAAGTTCCCAGCCTAATCTTTAGGTGGGACTAGGTGGGCTGTTTTTTGGAGCCTGATGAGGTTCTGTGCTGTGAAGAGAGAAGGAGGCTGAGGTTGCTTTATGGGGCCATTTTCACTATATAAATCTTATATTTTTTGAATGAATAAATGAATATATTAGAAGATCCTTCAGGATATGGATGCCCTTGATTTAAGGAGTAGAGCAAGATACTTCTTGGGTAAGACGGCCTTTTAAAAAATTAAGATGAAGTCTTAAAGGTGTCTGACAGATTTTTTTTCTATAATGTTAGCTTTTTCTTGCTGAAATGTGCTTGTAAGTCCTAAGATTGTATTCCTCCACTGCTTCTGAAATCTCTTCTGACTTTCTGACAGTAAAGGTGGACATCTAGTTCCAAGAATAGCCAGAAATTAAAGATTGTCAATTTCAAACAATTAAATAGATATGCGATAGAACTGTTTTTAATAGTGTCTTTTATTTTTCAAGAAATAACACATGCTTTAGAAATTCAATCTGTTTTTAACCAATTACTTCCATTCAACTTAGCAGCAGCTTTCAGACACTATTATAAAAGGCATGGGCAAGGTACAATGTTGAAAACTGGGAGAATCCCAGATTTGTTATATATTCTATCAAGTTACCTGCTTTTTCTGCATTTACAGATATGTGTAGATTGTTTCATGGCTGCTTGTCTAAATTAGGAGTCGATCCAGTTGATGGCTGTTGAAAAGTTAGGGGTGAATAAAGAGGTACCAGAATCTTGGTGTGTGTATTCAAGCAAAGGGACTTTCCCAGTTAGCTTCTTTGTGGTCAACAAAGGTAGCTGGGAAGGGACCAGAAGCATTAGCAGTTTGTAGAAAATTTATGGTTTTCAGTGAAACTGCTTTTTATACTGCATTTTGGGGAATGGGCTAACACCTGTTTCATAAGCTTGATTACAATGGGCTTTTCTTAACTGTTTGCGGTTCTAATCTAGGGGGCATGGATTTTTATGTAATCTGTGTGAAGACGTGTTTCAATAACCCATGCTCCATAATTTCTCTCAGACTTAGAATTCTAATTATATCCACATCCCTTAATATATACAGCTGCTTATAAAAAGACACATTAGTAGAGCTTCTTGATAAATAGGATGGGCACTGATGTTTTGTTAAAACAAAAACACCTTTGCAGTTAGCCCTCTGTATTTATGGGTTCTGCGTCATGAATTCAACCAACCACAGACTGAAAATATTTCAGAGAAAAAGACCAATAAAAAATGACAAAACCACAATAAAAATAATACAAAATGAAAATACAATATAATTATTTACATAGCATTTATATTTTATTAGATTTTATAAGTAATGTAGAGATGACTTAAAGTATATGGGAGGTTGTGCGTAGGTCATATGCAAATACTGAGCCATTTTATGTAAAGGACTTGAGAATCTGCTAACTTTGGTATTTGAGGGTCCTGGAACCAATCCCCTGTAGATATTGAGGGATGACTATATATCAAAGTGTAGCTGGCAGAATGCATTCACGTACATCATCTCATTTGCTTCTCACAGACTCCTCTCACAGATGGCATCCTTCCTTTTCAGTCTCTGTGCTCTGCATGTGCAGTCACATCCACACCCATGCTCATAAACCAACGGCCCCAGGATCTGTATTCTTAGGCTGTGCTTTTCAGCATGTAACACTGAACCAGTCTTCCCTTCCCACCTGCCAATTTCTTTAGAAACTGGTGTTCTCTTTCTCAGTGATGGACACCACCGTCTGTATCAGAAATCTAGCTGTCTTCAATCTTACTCCCTCCCACTTTCCAAAACTCTGCTGATTCCGACTCCTTATAACTTGGGAATCCAAACCTGGACGTTTTTCTGGCCTTCATAACATTGAGTCTGTACTGCTCCAAGCATATCCCGACTAGTCTGCTTGCCTCTGTGTTCCATATTGCCTCTGGATTGGCGTATTGCACTCCCACGCATGAAGTCTTGCAGTGGCTGTTCAATCTCTGTGCTGTCCATGTGCAGTCACATCCACACCTGTGACTGTAAATCAACAGCCCCAGAATCTATATTCTCCCCACATGCTTCAGGGAAAGCTGGCACTTTACAGCCCGCCTCGTACTTGCTTTTGCTGCTTCACTTCTAGCCACTTTTCTGCATGCAGCTTGGCTTCCACTGCCCTGAACCATTGGTGGGCTGCTATCCTTCCGTGCTGTAATTGCTGTAATGCCTTAGCCTGCGAAGATCCTTCTGCATCTTTCTCCCCAACTCTTTCTTGAGCCCCATCTTTTGGGGGCAGTTTTGCTAACGTCTTCCATCCACTCTGAAGTTTGTTGTTGCTCTGCTCTGTTCGTGCTCCATGTGCCCAGTGGACTGTGGACTCTTAGAGGACACGTACGATGTGGCATTCCTCTGTTTTTCCAGCCCCTGATGTCATATCCAGGGGACATATGTGTACAATGGATGCTTGCTGAACATCGTACAGACCTGAGCCTGCACAAGTATTAAATAACCAAATGACTTCTTCAGGGTTACAGGACTAGAACCAGCTATAACTAACTCCAGGTTCAAAGTTCTTCTACTATAGAACTTCTCTTCTGCTTTTGTATGTAACAATACTTTAAAAAAAAAAATCCTGATTCTTGATTGAGTTATCCTCCTTAATTAACAAATTTTTAAAAAGAGTGTTGATATTAAAACAACTCTTTAGCATGGCTGGGTGCTGGTAGTCAGCTGTGCCATAGGTGAAAATGTCAGCCATAGATTATAAAAAAACATATGCTATAAGTAACATAAACTAAATAAAAAGTTAAGATTACTGTCCTGAAGCTGTAACTGGGGTGGGCGTGGGGAGAACCATGAATCCTGTGAATAAGGCATCCAGTTAAATTCGATTTTAACATGTAAAAGCAGCAACTAGACACATTCATTCTTCCCAATATTTATATCTCATAAAGTAGCAAACTGTTGCTGGAAAGCAGTAATGAAATTCAGTCATTTTGAAATGAGTTCCTGAGTCACGGTAGTGCCAGGTTAGTCCAGGATGTATCAGTGCTTTGTACTTGCGACTTTGCAGTGTAATCAGGCTCTTTTAAAATTAGTCTTACTTGAAAAAGAAACTGTCTCCCTTCAATTCTTCAGAAAATAAGAATCTCTCCCTTTTCTAATAGGCCCCAAGTGATTTTTCCTGCATCCTTTTCTTCTGCTCTGCTCCTCCCACCCCCACTCCAGTATTGGTGTTATCATCCCATAAAGATTGTTTTGTGTTTTCAGAATTTATTTTTCTCCTCAAAGCTCCCTGACCCTTTCCCTCTGAACAGATCGAATTGAAAGAAAGAATAGCCTTTCTTTCATCCATTATAAATGATTTTTCATTTGAGCATGTCATTTTGCTTTTTTGTTCCAGTGGAGATCAAAGGGATACAGGTTCACCCCCAGTGTTGGGCAGTTCTTTTCAGTTCCGGACCTTAAAGAAATGGGATCTGGTTGAATTTGTTGCAGCCTTAGATCTCTCTCCAGGCATATGGTACTCAGAGGGCTGGGCATTACTGCATGTCGAGTACTCGTGTGTTTGTGTGTATTTTAAGACAGTGAGAAAGCTAGAAATTTGGTATTTCGTACACTTTGTGATGCAGATCCCAAAGATACACATCTCAAAGGAATGTCTGTGTTGGAATGTTACTTGTTTCTGTTTAAACCAAATTGGGAGTCCTTTAAAGATCCCCATTTAAAAATACCTGCTCCCCAGTTCAAACCCTGGTGTCATAAAAATTTCGAATGAATATTCCATAGTTGCTAGGCTTTTATTTTTTTTAAGAGGTTAAAAAAATAGTATAATTCTTTACTGTGACTAGAACCAGGGAGATGCTTTTAAATGAACTCTAGGTTGTTTGTAGTTTCAATGTGAAGTATTGGTAGAATGAGATGAGGAGAGATCAATCATTACCTATATTTAAAACCAGTAATAATGAATTGGACTTAACTGTGAGACATTGTCACAGTTATAAATTGAAAACAATTGAGCTATTTTTGATACCCTGCTTTTTAGTTCATTCTGTGATGCATGTATTTATGTCATAATAATATTATGAGACTAGTATTAGGTCAAAGCTGTACCACTCAATGTGATTATTTTTAGACTTCAAAATTTCCATATGTTGTATTCCTTATTTCACTAAACCAGGCTTCTCTTTCCCCCAGTGTCATCATTGTCACCTGATCTCACCCTTATATGACTGATCTTACTCTTATCTAAATGTCAAAATTTCTTTTGCTCCCCATCTCTTATTTCTTGAGTTGTGGTCACATTCTCATTTTTCTTCCAGTTGCATTGAATGTCTGCTCCAAGATTTATAAGCCACATGTTGTTATTGTGGTTCTGATGAATTACATAGTTTATGAGCATTGTCTACAAAGGATTGCAGTATTCTTCAGACATCTAATACTCCCTTCACTTGTTGCGTAGAACTAATAAATATTTAAACATTTCACCTATGTATTAATTATTGTGTTTAATCTTTCTCGTTCCTTCTCTAAATCAAGTTGAACTTCCGTTTATGTTTCTTTTTTATCTTAGGATTGCAAAAGTGTTTAAATAAGTTCTTCAGGGACTACAGGCCAAAAAGTGTTTCTGATTGCTGGGTGGGTTCTAGCGAGTCTATTTCCTGTTGATAAGGCGATATTTGAAAAAGTATGAAAAGTTGAAAAGTTTATTTGGAATTAGAACTTGGGTTATGGTTTGTTGTCTTATTTAACATGTAAATTTGTGGATAAGGGTCTGAAGGTACACTAAAATTCTCGTGTCAATTCAGGTTTATAGACTCTGACACCCTGTTGCTAAGAATTTTTTAGCCCACAAGGCCACAACCACAAGGGGCAAGCGAGGGCTGCCTGCTGCGTTAAAAAGACCAATTATCCCCCGCCAAAGCCACAAGGTAGCGAAGCCGGCCGCCTCCCAGCCAACGCCCGCGGGCGGGGGGGGGGGGTGGTGGAGACGCGAGGCACCCCACGAGAAGAGAGGCCCCATTCGCCATGGACGGCCTGTCCCTCGCCTTGCACATGGCTCAAAAAAAATCTTATTTAAAATCAGTACTATATTCCAGCTGGTTGCATTTCCCAGAAACCTGGTCATTGTATAAATGGAATAATTTTTTTACTTTTTTCTTCTCTCTGAGTATTTTGCATATTTACTTCTATTCATGTCTAATCTTACCTATCCTATTCATATGGGGAAAGCGAGTTTGAAGTGTACAGTCACACATAAAACTATCTGGCTCTAAATGGATAGCCATACTCTGTCCAACTATGTTGAAGCATATGGACATTTAAAACCAACTAAAATATCAACTCATCTTTTGCAAAAGGTCTATTGATGTAAATATTGTTTTTATAACTAAACAACAAATTTATTAGAAGATTATAAACTTTGTTTATTTTGACATTGTTATGACGTAAGTTTGAAAGGTTTATGCTTTGTTCCTGTTTGAGCAAGACCTTATTCTGATTATCTTGAATTTCTGTTCTAAATGACTTTTTTATTTTGGTTTTCCTTCTTGACCATTTTCAGATTCTGCATTTGTGGGAATGATTAGTTTTCACGTGACAGTTTTACATGTAAGTTCTAGCACTCAGCCACGGGGAGGGATAACCCACAAGACCGCAACCACAAGGGGCAAGTGAGAGCTGCCCGCTGCGTCACAAAGACCAAAAAATATGACTTATGCCTTTTAAAGCCATAATGGACGTTTTGATCAAAGTTCAACTATATCAATAGCACCTTCTAGTAAGTTTGCTTTTTAAAAAAACATTAAAAGGAAGAAAAGCAGGGATACAATATTGAGACCTTTCATAATGAGTAAGCAGAATATGGGATATGGGCCTATATCGGTGAGATGCATTGCAGTGAGGTGTTGACAGTTTTAAAAACTCTGGCATTCTCTTTGGTGTTTGGGATTTGGTGCTGGGGAACTGAGTACTGACGAGCACAGGTACTAGTGGTGGTATGAATAATTTGGTTAGGAGAGGTAACATTTCATGATTTTGAACAGATTTTTGAGTCTGGAGAGATTTGGCCAACCACTTTGTTCCTTCGTAAGGGTACAGTGCCTCTGCCATAGCCACCCTTTGTCTGTGTCTGTCCTCAGGCCAGCTTTCCCATGCACACCTATGTCCACCTCAAGCCGCTGCCTCCTTTTCCACTGTCCTGACTCCTGCCTACCCAGCCGAGAATAGTGTTTTCCTTTACTCTGTACATTCTCTTTGTAATTCTAAGAAGCTGATCGAGTCTAGCTCAGCTATACACCACATCAAGGAAGAGGTGTGGAAGTAACGTAGTACTTCTGTGCTCTTTCTATATATATATCCTTTCTAGCTGTGGATCCTTAGGTAGTCATTTACTCTTGCGGAACCTTTGTTTCCTCCTCTGAACAGAGATGTAGCATGAAGGGAAGGCGTTCTCAAGTCCTCTGAAACTATAAATTCTTTGTGTAAGTTGTATGTTCTGTAGGGAAATTAGACTTCTCACTAACCTAGTGTTATCAGCCTCTGAGACTTGGTGATTAGAAAACCCCTTCAGGCTTTGCAGTTTCCTTAGTACCATTTTTTTAATAGAAAAATACACTTAGAATTCCAAACATTGTTTTAGAATTTAGTCTTCACAAAATAAGCCTTTTGTGTGTTTTTGTTGTTGTGTTTGTCATATATTTCTGATTTGTGTTTCATAAAGGCCTTAAGTTCTTCTTTATTTCTGTTTATCTATAAATTGGGATTTTTTTGATACCTCCTCCAAGCAAATATTGGGTTTATTTACTGTTTATTTTTAGGATGAGCCTAATGTGCACAGACTTTCAGATTATTAATCTTATTACTTTGGAAAAGAACTGTTTCAAGTTCTTTTCAGGGGGTGAATATTGAAACTTCTCCCAGTACTTGGAATTTTCTTGCTTTTATTACATTTCTTAAATGAAATTTCAGAGCCCAGAGGAAAGTAGTGGTATAAGTATATTTCAGAAATATATAATTGGCTTGAATTCTTTGGTAGAGAAGAAATTTATAAAATTAGAGTATCATTATGAGTGTAGTCTAACTTTTTGCTTATGTATGTATAGACCCTAAATCTTTTTAAAATTGGAGCCATAATTTACTCAAATATAATAATAATAAAGCTAAAATATTATTCAGTTTACATGTATCACTATTTCCCTCCTCTTATTCTACATTAATGACAATCCATGATTTTGTTTCTTCATGGTGGTGATTTATCTTGAGAAAATGGGGAGTGATAGCTGGGAAATAGCCTCTGTCTGCAGTTGCTATTTTACCCAAAGCAATGCCTACTACTGTACTCCTTTCCCAGCCAGTAAGTGTGGGGTAGTGGGCAGAAAAGAAGCGATGTTTAGGATCAACAACAAAGCTAAGCTGTCTTGAGATGTATGGTTTGCTGTTTTTGTTATAAATTATAGGGCCAGATTTTTAAAAAAGCCTATCTGTGGATAGCTATTTTTTTAACCTAAGAACATTTAAAAACTATAGATGCATACAAACAATGCAACAATTAAGTGAACAGTGATTATATTTTTATTTTGAGGCATAGCAAGCCTGTGATTCTAAGTGAAATGCCAACCACCTGAACTTGTATTGAATGGGCCATTTCTTGGGCAGCCATATTGAATAAAAAATTTACTTTCCTCTAAAACACTTGTGTTCTGCCAACATCCTGAAACTTCATAACTACTTTTGCTTTTCCATGCAACAAGCAAACAAGTAAATTAATAAATCAATGAAACAATTCAGAAAATAATATCCTCTATGATTTGTATTTGTTATGTTTAACAAGAATAAGTTGAGACAACTTAATTGATTTTTATTATGTGTGTTTGGTCATTCAGAAAATAAAAACTATATTTAAATCATCTCTTTCTCTGCTTTTTGGGAGGACTTGCATGTCAGATAAGCATCTTCTTTGCATAGCTATTTGTTTTCTTCCCCAACGTCTTGGGAGGGCTAGGTTTTCTAGTGTTTTTTTGGTTTAGGCACCATATTTTTTGTTAGAGCAGAGGTCAGCAAACTTTCTCTATAAAGGTCCAGATGGTGACTAGTTTAGGCTTTGTGAGCCATAGTTTCTCTTGTAATTTTTGGCGCTGTTGTTGTAGAACGAAAGCAGCCATAGACAATACATAAACAAACGGATGAGGCTGTGCTCCAATAAAACTTTATTTCCAAAAGACAGGATTTGGCCCTTGGCCCTTTATTGACCCCAGTATTACAGTGACGATTCTTGTTCTCTGTCTGTCCTTTTAGACAACACTGCTCCATGGACTACCCATATTATAAATAAAGGGATGGGAAAGGGGAAAGGATTACGTGCATTCCCTGTGTTCTGGATGTGGCTCTACTTCTTTCTTTCTCACCTGTGACAACATCCTGGAAACCAAAGGAGTGAGAGCATCATATCACAGGGGTAATCTTGAATGGTCTGATTTGTGTAACACATAAATTAGTCGAAACCTTCAGCACTTTATTAGTAATAGATTTCTTCTTAGACTCCTCACAGCTGTTTGACATACACCAGATTGCAGCTATATGGTCTTTGAGAAGTGGTGGTTTTGGAGGGCTATTTAGAGTTAACAGCTTGAATTGCATGGAATTCAATTGTCAAAGCTGAAGCAAGACATCTTTGTTCATCCAATGGAGTACATGTGGCCACTCAGAGCTTAGCATGCACGAAATGTGCTCGTTTATTGTTTACAGAGGTATTTGTTGTTCACAGAAGTGTGTGAATAAGGTAAGCCAAATAGGAATATGCCTTGTGTTTAATGCGCTTAGATATTTCCCTGTCTCTATCTCTTGCAAGCTAGAATGACTGCAGACTATCTCAAAAACATCTGACTGGGCTTGACCAAGTTGAAAATTTATTGTATAGATTTCTGGGAGGGGTTTAGGTCAACTTTTATTAGGTTATCATTTGGTCGAGGGAAGGTTAACAATGTATGTGGGATCTTCTAAGAACAAACCCAAATGTATAGGATTAGAGTGACATGATAATTTATGCAGTATAAACTCTTACCTGACCCTCCATAGAACCTACCTCTTGGAGTATACAACTTCCCATTGCCTCATAAAACTTGCTTGGCACATTGATGGTCACCACTAGTAGACTCTTTGCATTTCTTATCTGTTATGGCAGATGCTTACCAAAATTCAGTTGTGTTTGTTTGCTAACCTATTTGTCAGTTGTTTCTGTTACATAATTACATAATTTAATTAAATGTCATGTCAGCTTTTGTTATTTCTATGAAAAATAAACTGAATGCTTGGAAAGACTCATAAAGGTGGTTTACTAAAAAACTTGCTATTGCTAGGTATAGGCAGAGAACTGTGAAACATTGGGAGGCAAATATGCAAGGATTCTGCATTCAGCTTGCTCTGTAAGGGTCTTTTAAGTCTTACCTTTAAAGACGGTGACTTAAACCCCAACCGGTTGAAAATGTAGATAATCTGTTATGAAGGATGTCAGAAAACTCAGTAAAGCCACACTGAAAGAAAAGGGCCGATTCTCATATGGGACAATTGGCAAAAAAAATTGTTTCTTGGGTATTTATTGCAACTTAATATATAAGGTATACATATGTGTTTTGTTTGTAATTGTTTTTTCACTTTGTGTATTAGATGTATCCCTTACTGGTTCTGATTATATCCAGGTGCCTCTCAGATGTGTCACACAGGTGCCAGAGCTTTACCTAAACTCTCTTATTTAATCCTCACAGCAGCCCATTGAGGAGGGTCTGATTGTTATCCTCATTTTACTGATGGAGAATCTAAGGGTTAGGTAGCCTATATAATCTTCCCAAGGCCCTAAAGCTAGTAAATGCTAGATCTGAGATTCAGGGTCCTCCTCCCCCTAATTATATCATCCCCCTGCCCACAGCCAACTCAAGCTTTTTAAATGCAATGGATTTTTTTTTTAATACAGTGGTAGGTAAGATCTTAACTTTTTATGAATCTCTAAGCCAGTCTTCATTACAATCAAACCTGGAAGTTGTCACAGAGTGAATTAGCTTTAGTTTAGTGCAGGGAATATAGACAAAGCTTGACTTAAACCCTAGCTGTGGTATCCCAATGTCTTTTCCGCATTCTAGTCTTTTTTCTTTTGTTTGCCCACATACATACTTGGAATGGGTATATAGTTTTTACTTCATTAAAAATATTTTAGGTATATGATTTATTTTGATATTCAAAAGGCAAGTAATAGGGCAGGTATTATTAGCTCCATTTTTTTAGATGAAGAAACCAAGGTTCATAGAATTTAAATGAACCAAGAGTTTAGAGTTTAAATGTATAGGAAAGATCCACATTGTAGTTGAAAAGTTGGATAAAGAAATATTTTGCTGTATAATGCTGATATTTAGTTAAAAGAGAAGAAAGGTGAGATTACCTTCTCCAAGTATATGCAGAAGTGCGATATAGAGAGTTATGACTGCCTCTTTAATAGCTGCATCTGAGTATGGGATTAAATTTTTTAAGGATTCAATTTCAGCAGGAGGGATTTAGTTTAAAGATGGGAACTGGTTCCAGAAGAAGGAAAGTCTGTTGGTTACACTTCTCTGTTGAATTGTATAGAACAGTTTTAGATTCTGTCTACATTCAGAATAATAAACTAGCCAACCGACCAAGTGCAAAGTTCTACAGTTATATATAATAATTTTACTTTTATTATTAATATCAATGTAGTCGTAAGCTGGGATTCAGCTTGTAACATTTGAGTGCACTCAAAATAAATCATATACCTAGACTTTATTGTAAATAGAGTAGTTCCCTCTATTCTTGGGGGGATATGTTCTAAGATCAGTGAATGTCTGAAACTGCAGCTAGTTCTGCATCCTATATATGCTATTTTTTTCCTATCCATAGGTATCTATGATAAAGTTTAATTTATAAATTAGGTACAACGAAAGATTAACAACAATAACTAATAAAAAATAGAACAATTATAACAATATGGGATAAAAGTTATGTGGATGTGGTCTCTCGCTCTCTCTCAAAGTATCTTACTGCACTATACTCACTTATTTTTGGACCGTGGTTTACCTGTGAGTAAGGGGGATACTGTAATTTTCCACCATCTTCTTTTCATTCTAGGGAAAATAAAGAACAATAATCTGAAACAATGTATTTAGGTAGAAAGAGGCCCAATAAGGTTTCACTTTTATCAGCTCATATTCCTTCCTACTGAGAGATTTAGTTATTGTTTCTAATTCTCTGAAAGAGCATTTTAATGGTAGATCCATACAGCAATAAACTAGGTAGGATGAAGAGTGGGAGAATAGATAATAGATCTCCAAATTAGAAGTGTGGATTTTAAAAATCAAAATGGAATCCAAAGTAAGTGTTGTTTAACTGGATCGTTGGGAAATAATTAGGAAAATAGAAAACCAGTAGACAAGAGACACTTGGAAATCTACCTTCCGTGGGGAGGCATAGTAATTCACTGGACTGTCATCCATGTGTGTTAATTTTCTCCAGTGTGTGATAAGAACGTCAGTGCTGATTTTGCTTTACCATAGAAAAATGTTTTATTTCTGGGAAAAATTAGCTTTTTATATCTCACCACAAAGCGTAATATCTCATGACAAACTATACTGTGTCCTTAGGACCCATTGTTCCCTATGCTCACAAAGCTAACAATTAGAGAAGTAGTTAAAAGATTGGCAAGGCAGCAATATGAGCAAAAATTAAAAGAACTAAGAATATAATTGCTAAATCAGGGACAGAGAACGTTTTCTCTAAAGTGCTACTTATTATCTTGAGAAAAAAAGGAAATCAGAACATAAACAAGGTGGTAGGGGTGGGGTTTTAGAGTCAGAAATACGAAATACTCAACGGACCTGTTTTGAACTTCAAGGCAACTGCAATGTATCAGATATATTTTAGCTCACTAAGGGCACGCACAAAGAGTAAGGAAATAAAATTGTGGAATAATAAAAAAGCTAAGAGAATAAGAGAGACAAAAGAAAGAAAAGAAGTTTCTGATAAGTGGAAGGATGGATAAGGGAGAGGATGGATATGGTGAAGAGTCCAAAAGGAAACAACAGAGGACCAGAGTGAGGGAGCAGTAAAAGTTGTCTTCATCTGCCCTCCACGTGCCAGTTCCAGCACTTTCTCATGCTCCCTGGCCTGTGCTTCTGCCCACCAACTAGACTTGATCAGTTTCGAGGTTTGTCACAATTATCTTTTTCCTGACCCCCTGTTTCCCTGCAGTGTATTCCGCCTTCCCTCAGCTCTGGTTCCTTGCTGCTCTCTTCCACTGGATGCCCTCAAAAGATTGTTGAGGGCTGGGAGCCGTGGCTCATCCTTGTAATCTTAGCACGTTGGGAGGCTGAGGCAGGAGGATCACTTGAGCCCAGGAGTTCGAGACTGCAGTGAGCTATAATTGCACCCCTACACTCCAGCCTGGGGGAAAGAGCAAGACCCTGTCTCTAAAAAAAAAAAGAAAAAAGGAAAAACTCATTGAGGTGTATAGGATATTAGCATTAGAGTGTCACTTTGTTGAATTTCTCTTTTTCTTTGTCAGCAAACCTTTCCTCCTCATTGTTTCTAAGTTGATGTATTTCAATAATCTGATTTTATATCATTTTAGAGTCCCTTTTCTCCCACTAGAGCACATGCGCACACACACACCACTCTCTGTCATGTACCTTCTTGCTGCTCCTGTCAGGTAATGTGTACTGGGTCTGCCAGAGCTGTACCCCTTGCTCTGACTTTCAGGTTTAATGATTTGAGAACATCTGAAGGCTGTTGTCTGAAGAAAGGAAGTGTTTTATATTTCCTTGAATTTTAGGCCATATCTGTCACAACAAACAAACATTTTTTTTTAACAAACAAACATTTTTAAAGTTTAATAATTATTTCCCTTAATTTGGGGGAAAATAGATTTCATATTGATTAGGCACATAATAGTACTAATTTCAGGGATACCTTGGCTAAGCACAGTTATATGCTCAGGCCTCGATGACTGAAGTTGGAATGTCATTTCTGGATATTTGAGGCATTAGTAGAGATCACTGATAAACTGACATGCATAACCACTTTTCTTTGGTGTCTTTGGATGCTGTATCTTAAACTAATGAGTAGTTAGAGAGCGTTTTCTCTGTTGAAATCCCTGATTTTCATCCAAACATCCCTTGAAATACATTGTTCAGAAACACGTATTAGCTTGGGCTGCCACTCAGGAGTGTGCTCTCTCTGTGGAGTTGCTTCCCAGAGGGTCCCATCGGTGCCACACTGTTGTCACCTGTTTTTCAGGCTATCTTAAAAGCCTCTCTTCCCTTCCCTCTGCTACTGGTAACCTGGCTTCAGCCCACCGGGTGCCTCTTTGTGCAGATTATGTTGTCATTCGTTCTCTGTGCTTGTTCAGCCTGGGCAGGATGTGGCAAGAAATCATTGCTTCAGTACCAGGTGACTTCCCTGTTGTGAAGGACTTGTATATTTGGTGATTTCTTTCTTGGTGTAGCCAATGTAGAGGAAACTCTTCAGGTGCTTACATGTGTTATCAGAACTTGAATACTGCCTATTCTTCCAGCTTCAGGGCTTCGTGCATTCTATTGCCTGTGCCAGGGTGTCTGTTCTCTTGGCTGGTGAATGAATAGCTACTCAGGCTCCTGAATCCATCTGTAATTTTATCTCCCTAGTGAAGCCTTTTCTGACTCCATAGGCATAATTTCTAAAGTTTCGTGCATCCTTTATCATCATATTGTATTATGATTTTTAAAATTATTTATCTGTCTCACCACTAGATTTCTAGATCCTTGAATCAGGCTTTTTGTTCATCATTGATATACCTAGTACAGTTTCCGAAGGTTGTTGAACTCATGGATAGCCAAATCTCTGGCTTAGTTGAAGCAGAGGAAATGCAGAATGCATTCCCTTCACTCTGAGTGGAATCTCAGCATTCTCTTTCTCTGGCCGCCTTTGGCATGCGTCCTTGACACAGCTGGGGATTTGATTTATTGATGTTCTGGGATTTTTATCACATAGTTGACAGTGCCATTTGTTGTGTTGCTCTAGTTGTTACTAGAGCATGTGGACTCCTCAGCACAACCAAATGTCGTCATCGTGGTTGGTTGTATTTTTTACTTAACAAACATGTAGAAGATTTAAGCACTTTACATGTTAACTAATTTAAGCTTATAAGAAACTTAGGAGGGAGGTGCTATTAACAATCCCATTTTAGAGATGAGAAAACTAAGGCACAGAGAGGTTGAAGAAACTTTCCCAATGTCACATAATAGTATGTAAAGGAGCCAGAATTTCAACCCAAGAGTTCTTGCTATAGATCACATGTAATTTCCACCCACAGCTTACTGTCAGCATCGTTGTCGATTCTTTGCCTTTAACTACTAGCAGTTGTTTATCCTTCTTCTTACTAGAGAGAAGGGACCATGTCTCAGCTCAGAACCTTGGGCCAGACAATTTCTAACCAGAAATGTTTTCATTATATTTTCCCTATTATATTTCATTTATGACAGTTGAATCTGGTTTTCTAATTATGGTAGTTATATAAAGACTTCCCTTTTGTTTTATTTTATTGTATTTTTTTTGGAGAGATGGTA
>CAUYRT010012563.1:0-88742 GCA_963574885.1 Lepilemur ruficaudatus
CAAATCCTAATACAGAGCAAGGCCCTAACTCTCTTCAATTTCATGAAGGTTGAGAGAAGTGAGGAAGCTGCAGAAGAAAAGTTCAAAACTCACAGAGGTTTGGTTCATGAGGTTTAAGGAAAGAAAACATCTCTAAAACATTAAAGTGCACAGTGAAGCAGCAAATGATGATGTAGAAGCTGCAGCAAGTTATCCAGAAGATCTAGCTTAAAAATTGATGCAGGTGGTTACACTAAACAACAGATTTTCAATACAGATGAAACATCCTTCCATTGGAAGAAGATGCCATCTAGAACTTTTATGGCTAGAGAGAAAAGTCAATGCCTGGCTTCAAAGCTTCATAAGACAGGCTGACTCTCTCACTGGGACTAAGGAAGCTGGTGACTTGAAGTTGAGCCAATGCCCTTTGACCACTCCAAAAATCCTTGGGCCCTTAAGAATTATGTTAAATCACTCTGCTTGTGCTCTATAAAGGGAAAAACAAAGCCTGGATGATAGTTCATCTGTTTACAGCATGGTTTATTGAATATTTTAAGCCCACTGTTGAAACCTACTGCTCAGGAAAAAGGACTTCTTTCAAAATATTACTGCTCATTGACAATGTGCCTGGTTCCCCAAGAGCTCTGAAAATTAATGTTGTTTTCATATCTGCTAATGCAGCATCCATTCTGCAGCCCATGGATCAAGGAGTAATCTTATTATTGAAGGAATACATTTTGCAAGGCTATACTTGCCCTAAATAGTGACTCCTCTGATGGAGCTGGGCAAAGCAAATTGAATACCTCTGAAAGAATTCACCATTCTAGATGCCATTAATAACATTCTTGATTCATGGGAAGAAGTCAAAATTATAAATTTGTTGAGAAACACAATGTACCAAAGTCTACTCAAAAAGAAATAGGTAACCTGAATAGTACCATATTTATTAAAGAAATTGAATGTATAGTTTAAAACTTTCCCACAAAAGATAGATGATAGATAGGTAATAGATAGGTAGATAAATAGATAAAATAAAAAATCAGGCTAAGGGAACTATACTACTGATTTCGACAAAACATTTCTAGAAGAAATAATATCAATTGTAAACAATTTTTTTCTAGGCAATTAGAAATGATGAAACTGTTTAAATTATTTTGTGAAACAACATTATGCTGATACCAAAACTACACGAAGACATTTCAAGAAAAAAAAGCTACTGACCAATATCTCTCCTAAATATAGATGCAGAAATTCTTAGCCAAATATTAGCAAATTGAACCCAGCACTATATAAAAACGATAATAAATCATCACTAAGTGGGATTTAGTAAAGGAATGCAAATGTGGCTCAACATTCAAAAATAGAACACTCTAATTCACCACATCAGCAAAATGTATATATATAGTATGTCCCATTAGCAGCAGCAAACAATCAAAAACTGAAATTTTAGAAAACAACTACATTTAAAATAGTGTGCAAAACATGAAATACTTAGAAATAAATTTAACAAAAGATATGCAAAATCTCTACACTTAAAACAATAAAACATTGCTGGGGAAAATTAAAATAGATGTAAATAACTGGAGTACCATACCATGTTTGCAATTTGAAAGCTTCCATATTATTTAGATGTCAATTCTCTCTCCAAATAACTTATAAATTCAACACAATCCCAATAAAAATCTTAGCAGCCTATTTTGTACAAATTGACGACAAATAAGCACGTGTGATGATGTTCAAAACTGTTAGACATTAGAAAATGCAAAACAAAACTGCAATGACATACCATTGCACACCCACTAAATGAATACAATATATATTGCTGAATTTTGGTAAGTATATGGAGCAGCTGAAAATCTATATATTGCTTATGGGAATGCAAAATGGTACAACCACTTTGCAAAACAGTTTGTCATTTTCTCATAAAATTAAATATGCACTTACCATATTGCAGCCATTCTGCTCCTAGGTATTTATCCAAGAGAAATGAAAACATATGTCCACACAAAGATCTGTGTGTGAATGTTTACAGCAGCTTTTTCATAATAACCCCAAATCTGGAAACAACCTAACCATCCGTTAACTGATGAATGGATAAACAAACTGTGGTCCTTCCATACAATGGGATACAATTCAGTAGAGTAAAGGAATGAACCGGTGATACATGTAAACACATGGCTGAATCTCAAATATGCTAAATGAAAGAATCCAGACTCAAGTCTTTATACTGTAGGATTCCATTTATATGGCATTCTGCAAAATGTAAAACTATAGGGACAGAAAGTGAATTAGTGGTTGCTAGGGCCTAGGAATGGAGAGAAGGAGATGTCTACAAAGAGCCACAACTCATGACGGACCTTTTCTGCAGCGATGGAAATGTTCTCTATCTTGATTTTGGGGTGGTTACCTGACACTACACATTTATCAAAATGTATCAAACCATACACTTAAAATGAGTGAATTTTATTGGACATAAATTATACCTCAATATAGTTGAGTTAAAAAAAAGCAAGGGAACAATAAACTCAAAATTCAGGATAGTTGTAAAACATATTTGACACTATCCAACATTCTATCCAGATAGACTATTTCATCTACCTTAAGCTTCAGTGATTCCAGTTAAATGACTTCTTATCGATGTCTTCCTACTCTAAAGAACTCAAAGCCTAAGCAAATAAATGTATTATGTTAGTACTTCTACTCAGGTAGACTGGGTCTGAGGATATGGGGAGAAATTCTAATTGAAATTATTTAAACTAATGCTATTATATATATAAATTACTGAAAAAAATGTACAACCCTCTCTTGTAATAGGAAATGGATAGGAAAGGATAAAAAGAATTAAAACTGAGAAATATTCACAGAGACAGTTGATTATTAGAAATCCTCCCACCCCTTTAAATCTATAATGAGTGTAGAGGGGGGTGCCTTAGAGAGAAAGATTGGTACACGTTTCTTGGCTGTGAGCGTCAGGTGAAAATTTATCTCAGGGGAGAATGAGCCAGAGAGAACTTTGGGAAAAACCTAGGAAATGTAGGAGATGAGGGTACAGACACAGGCAAAAATATAGCAAAAGTAGAAAGAATGTTTTCAATAGAAGACAAGAATCGGGTGCAGAGATATAAGAATTAGGAACAATGGTATTAAAACAAATAAAAAGAATTCTCTAAAGGAAAACAATTTATGTTTTCAACGTCTGAGGATTATCTTGTACAGAAAATTGGAAATCTACTTAAAACTTTTAAAAGAAACTTCGGATTTTATCTTGGTCCTGAAGACTTGTAAACTCGTTTTCTGCTGTGAAAAGCATATATTAGCAAATCACAAACCTTCTTAAAAGGATTTTTTGGTAACTTAGCTTTTGTGATGGCCAATTTTATTCGTCAACTTGACTAGGCCATGGAGTGCCCAGATTAAACATATTTCTGGCTGTGTCTGCAAAGGTGTTTCCAGATGAGATAGCCATTTGAATCAGGAGACTCAGTAGATTGCCCACCACAATGTGGGCAGGTGTGTAGAAAGGATTCATTCCCCTTCCCTGTCCCTGCATGCTTGTGCTAGGACATCATTCTTCTCCTGCCTTTGGACTGGGATTGACATCATTGGCTCCCCTGGGTCTCAGGTCTTCAGAGTTGGACAGGAACCACATAGCTCTCCTTCCTGAGTTTCCATCTTGCAGTCATGAGACTTGGCCTCCAAAATTTTGTGAGACAATTCCTCATAACACCACTCTCTGGCTCTCTATACACTCGCCACACACACACACACACACACACACACAAATTATGCATCGCCTAACAACATTTAGATCAATGATGGACCACATACACAGAGATGGTCCCGTAAGATTATAATGGAACTGAAAAATTTCTCTCATCTAGTGATATCTTGATGATCCTGACCCTGTGTAAGCCTATGCTAAATGTGTATGTTTGTGTATTAGCTTTTAACAAAAAAGTTTAAAAAGTAAAAAAAATAAAAAATTTAAAAACAGAAAAGAGCTTATGGATATAAAGAAAGAAAATAATTTTGTACATCTGTACAATGTGTTTGTGTTTTAAGCTAAGTGTTATTACAAAATAGTTAAAAAGTGAAAAACAATTTAAAAGTTTATAAAGTAAAAAAGTTACAGTAAGATAAGGTTAATCAATTATTGAAGAAAGAAATATTTTTAAAATAAATTTACTGTAGCCTAAGTGTCCAGTGTTCATAAAGTCTACAGTGGTGTACAGGAATGTCCTAGAACTTCACATTCACTCACCACTGGCTCGCTGACCCACCCAGAGAGTTTCCAGTCTTGCAGACTCCATTCGTAAGTGTTCTATACAGATACACCATTTTTTATTTTTATACCATGTTTTTACTGTATCTTTTTTATGTTTAGATATGTTTAGATGCACAAATACTATTGGGTTACAATTGCCCACAGTATTCAGTACAGTAACATGCTGTACAGGTTTGCAGCCTAGGAGCAATATACCGTATAGCCTACCTACGTGTGTATCAAGCTATATCATCTAGGTTTGTGTAAGTACATTCTGTGATGTTCACACAATGATGCAATTGCCTAACCACACATTTCTCAGAATGTATCCTCATCATTAAACGATGCACGAGTGTATATTCTATTGATTCTGTTTCTGTGGAGAACCCTGACTAACACAGATTTCTTTTCTGAAGCACAAATTTATCCAAGGATGTGTCTATTATTGGAAAAGATAAAACCTGAGATGGGTAAATCTGCAATCTTAAAATACTTTTACAAAGACAGGTAGAATTAAAATTTCATAGGCAAAAAGTCACTCACATCTTTATTATTTCTGCTCTCTCTAAAATTATCCCCCACTTTTTAAAGAATTTGAAACCTACAGAAAAGCTGAAAAAAACCAGAACAATGGACACATATATCCTTCACCTACATTTACAAATTCATAAATCGCTACAGATTGCCAGATTCTACTTCCCCAACCCCAAATAGTTTTAAAAAATAGGGGCGAGGTGAAAGAATTTTCAACATCATGACACTATTTCTTCAATATTTCAGCATACATCTCTTAGAACAAAGGCGTGCTCCTGATAATCACAGTATCATTCTCATGCCCAGTAAATTGAACTTTGATGCAATAACATTATTTAACAGAATTTCACATTCAAATTCCCCAAATGTTCCCAAAATATACCTTTATGGCTGTATTTTTCATCGTGTTTACTCTCTTTTTTACTATTCTGAATGCAAGCAGGTGCTATCCATGCTTTGGGTTGTCATGCTCTTCTAGTTTTCTTTGCTCTAGGACAGTTCTCCTTGATTTTTGTTTGTTTTTCATGGCATTGACGTTTTGGAGGAGTCCAGGTAAGTTGTTTCATAGAATGTGTCATAATCTGGATTTGACTAATTGTCTCATAGTAAGATTCAGATTAAATACTTTTGGCACGAATACTACAAGGGAGATATGTGTGTTGGATTTCCTCTGGTTTGTAAGAACCTGATCTCTCACGTATCAATATATTTACTCATTGATGCTATCCTACAATTCGTGCAAAATAGTTTCAGCATTACCTCTACCAATAACAAACTTAGTAAGCCAAGTTCTAGATTTCTTCTTTGTTCCTAAAATATGTCCTACTATTTATGTAGGAGAATGCCTTTGTTCATAAGAGATATGTGTATAATTAGAATACCATGTATATAGAAGTTATGTGAATTATTTTTTTTCCTGTGGGGTTAGGTTGTCCACTTGATACTAAGTTGATTTCATTTTTTTTCTGTTTATATTCAATTATAGAGTTTATTCTTTTAATGATCTTATTATATTTTGAATATGTAAATTTTTAATGGTTCAAATTCAAAATTATGTCAAAATATATACTAGAAGAAGTCTCACGTCCCTCTCTATCTCTTTTTCTTAATTTCCACCCACCTCCTGTAGCTAAATATTTGCATTAGTATCTGTTTTATTCTGTTTCCTTTGGCAACAATAAGTGTGTGCGCCATTTATATTTATATACTTATATTTTTATTTATGTAAAATTTAAATATATATGTACTATTATTATTACTTCTTTAACAAAAGATAGCATACTATGTATATTCTTTTACATGTCAAGATTTTTTTTTACTCAACCAGATATCTTCCTAATTATTCCGTAACAATACATAGAGATTTCTCGCACTCTTTTTTGTGGGCGCATTATACTTCACTGTATAGATATATCATTGCTTATTCAATCAGTATCCTAAGGATAGACATTTAGGATACTATCAATATTTTATGATTAAAAATAATGCCACAATATATAATCTTGTATTATGTGAGTACAGAATTCTAACAATGGCTAACAATCCATTATCAATAAAAAAGGTGCACTCAACTACATAAACATAAAATAGAAAACTTTAGCATGCCACAAATTAGCAAATACCAATGAGAGAGGACAAATTGAAAGAAAAATATTTGCAATCTACATTACAGATATAGAACTCATCTCCCTAATATTTGAATATAATCACATGTTGCTTAATGATAGGGATACATTGTAAGAAATGTATTGTTAAATGATTTCATCATTGTGCAAACATTATTTGTAGTGTGCACTTACACAAATCTAGATATTATAGCCTACCACATGCCTAGGCTATATGGTACAACCTATTGCTTTTAGATTACAAATCTGTACAGCATGCGACTGTATTGAATACTGGACATTCGTGTGTCTAACACAGCTAAACATAGAAAAGGTACAGTAAAAATGTTATTATATTATAATTCTATGGGGCCACTGTTGTATATGCAATCCTTTGTTGACTAAATTGTTGTTATGTGGTAATTCTTATAATTTAGGGAAAAAGGGACCAATACCAAAGAGAAAAAGGACCAAAAGACATAAAAAGATAATTCACAGAAAATGATGTACAAATGACCCTTAAATGTATGAAAAGATGTTTTCAGCTTATCTTATACTAATAGAAATGTAAATTGAAACTACACTGAAAAACCATTTTTCAAATATTAGGCTGGCAAAAATTCAAAAGGTTTGCAACACAATCTGATGAGACGTCTGTGGGGAAACTGGTATTTTTATACATTTTCAGGAGGAGCAGGGTAAAGAATACACTTTATTGAGGAAATATGACCATAGTTAACAAAACCATACATGTATTCACCTTTTGACCCAGAAATCTCACATCAAAGAACTTACCCTGAAGTTTCGTCTCCACAAATATGCCTTAAAATTTAAAATATATTATTTAAAAATTATTACTAATATTATTTTTAAGCTAGGGAAAATGAACACCATGATTCTGTTGAATGAGTGATGTGTTTATTGTATTTCAGTTAAAACAATGGGAGAAATTTTCACTTCTGAAGGTAATAATGGGATACACAAATATTTTAACTTTCTTTAAATACATATTTCAGTTTCTAGCTTTCACCAACTGATAAGAAAAAATAAATTTAAAATCTCAGATTACCATGCATCGTTTTGAGCTCTGCATGCAGCCAGCTCCTGGAATGAGTTGCATGCATTCTTTCAGTGAGGGCAAATCTCATGACTCATTCACTCTTCAAGGACCATGGCTCATCTGCACTAACAAACATGCAACTGATTGCAATTTGTTGTGATCGCTCTTCAGAAAATGCTTTTTTTCAATTTATTTTTTATTTCAGTATATTACGGGGGTACAAATGTTTAGGTCACATATATTGCCTTTGCCCCACCCGAGTCAGAGCTTCAAGCATGTCCATCCCCCAGACGGTGTGCTGGAGCCCATCCTACTAAGTGAAGTGTCACAAGAATGGCAAAACAAGCACCACATCACTCACCATCAAATTGGTATTAGCGGGTCAACACCTAAGTGCACATATAGTGATAACATTCATTGGGTGTCAGGCAGGTGGGAGTGGGGAGAGGATGGGAACATACAGAAAATGCTTTTATAATTTTGTTACCAGTTTAAAAGTATTGTCCTCATAGATATTTTAATGAGAATGGGGACCAAATTAATCTTTTCAAAGTATGTTGTAATGTACAAAATATGACTTGGTTGTCTATTACAGCTGTGTGATGGGCCATCCCAAAACTTAGTGGCTTAAAAGAATAATAATTTATTTTTCATGATCCAGTTAAATACATATTTCTCATTTCTTTGACTCCAGAACAGGGAATGTACCTTTGTTGGGTCCAGTTTAGCTTTATTCATTGCTTTCTGCAGACCTTGATTCTGCCTTCTACAAATTTCTGCTTTTTCTATCTATGGCTATGTAAGAAACTACCCCAAAATTAATGGCTTAAAATAACAACCATTTATTTGCTCATGGTTTGCAGGTAATGTAAGGTTTGACTGGGTTAGATCACCTCTGCTCCGTACAGTGTGGGCTGGGGTCGCTGCTGAGCAACCAAGATGGCTTCTTTTTCATGTTTGATGCCTCAGCTGGGCTGGCTGAGTCTAACTGGTCTTCTCTCCCTTTGTAATACCTCATTCTCCAAAGCCTCTTTGCACACAACTCTTCTCTCCAGCAAGGTAATTATACTTTTTTACTTGCCCAAGAGGGCAACAAAAAAGCTATAAGACTCTGAAGGCCTAACCTCTGAAATGGATACAAGGTCATTTCCAGAACATTCTATTCATCATAGCAAGACACAGGGCTAGCCCAGAGCCAACAAGGGAGAGGACATGGACTCCATCTCTTTGTGGGATAAGTAGCAAAGAATTTGTGGCCATTTTTAATCCATCATATTATTAAATACGGTTGGCCTTAGGAATCAACTCTAGGTTCATGTTCAGTGTATCCATCATAAAACCACAATCTGTATAAAAGGATTACAAATCCTAAAAGATTGAATCCTCTGGTCATTCAGACTCAAAATCAATTGCTTCCCTAACTTTGAGCTGGATTCTTAGTCAACTGCTTACTACCGAGAAGGCTTTTGCTCTCTTTTCCCTACCGTGGTCCCTAACGCACCCCTCCACCATGGGTTTCACTCTTGGTTGACCTTCCAGTGATATACAAAGACCTCTGGGAAATGCAAAATTAAAAGCCACATCAAAATATCATATGCCCATTAGGATGAATGAGGTTGGATAGAAGTATGGGAGCCATGGCCATGTAAATACACATTGACTAATCACAGCAAATTTTATTTGATTTAACATTGATTTGGGCAATTGCATATACAGTTGACCCTTGCACAATGTGGTGGTTAGGGGCACTAACCCCCCACATTGTCGAAAGCTTGCGTATAAGTTTTAACTCCCCCAAAACATAACAGTTAATAGCCTACCATTGACAGAAGCCTTACTGATAATATAAACAGTCGAGTAACACATATTTTATGTTATATGTATTATTGTATATATGTATTCTTACAATAAAGTAGAGAAAAGAAAATGTTAATAAGATAATCATAAGGAAGAAGAAATATACTGACTTCATTAAGTGAAAGTGTATCATCATAAAGGTCTTCATCCTTGTCATCTTCACATTGAGTAGATGGATGAAGAGGAGGAAGAGGAGGGTAGCTCTTGCTGTCGCAGGGTTGGCAGAGGTAGAAGAGGTGGAAAAGGTGGAAGGGTAGGCAGGAGAGGCAGGTGTAACTTTCATTGAAAAGAATAAAGTCGACCTGCACATTCAAACCCACGTTATGCTGCAGTTTGCCTGGCTACCTCATCAAGATTATATAAGGTAGGTACAAAGCATTTTCTTGTAGCCATTTGATGCAGAAATTTTTGACATGGCCAAAACCAAATCATTAAAATTTCAGCTTTTAAAAAATTACCAACTAGCCAGTTTAATAACTAGATAACTAATTACCAATGAATTATAAATTAGTTTAGCAACGAATTTCATGGAAGATCAGGAATAGGGTGTGCCGTGGGTGAAATTCAGAAGTGGGATGAATAGTGGGGTAGGTAATTACACAGTGCCGAGGGATCGGGCTCAGGGCTGGGGGTGGATAATGTGAAAGGTGATTCAGGGAGGACTGAGATTTAATATAGGATAAGGAGCAAGGAGAGTTATACAAATGACTATGTACCAAATTATTAATATTTAGCAATAAGTAAAAATATACTTAAAAAAATCCAACAGAATAGCTTCAAAATTGCTCTTCTTCTGCCACTACTCCCACTGTCCTGCACCTGTGTCCCATTCCTCTCCACGCTGGTGCCTTCTTTTGTGTCCTTCTGGAAAACCATCCCTCCTCCTCCCCACCAGCTATATGACATCTAACCAGCAACGTCTACTCAGATGCTAACCTTTTAATGAGAGTTCCCTGGAGGCAAATCCATACTCACTGCCACCTTTAACAGACAGACTCAGTACCATTTCATGAATGCTGGCCCTCTCTGAAATACATAACTTATTCCTTCAATATTTATCATGGTGCTACATAAAATGCACCACATTTACGCTGCCACATTTCCTTATTATGTCATAAATGTTATCCCTTTATCTCACTTAGATTAGAAACTGCTCCTTTTGGCTAGTAGATGTTCTACAAATACATGTTTAATTGAATGGCATTAAATTTCTACAAAGAGAAAATTCTTTCCATTTGTGTGCTGTGCAATTCTAGTTTTCCAATTAAACATTGTAATTGCAAAGGAGCAGAGTGACAGGGAGAAAACAAAACTAAGAACAAAATAAAGATCTCAACAAGTTCTCCGAAGTCCCAGGTCCTCACTCTACCTCCCACATTTACAATCTTTGTGCATATCAACCATTCTTGACCTCTCAGATTTTCTCTTCTCAGCAAGCCAGTAATAATACACACCCTGGCTTCCTCACAGGGACACAGTACTGATAAAACATATTGATGCCTAGGAAAGAACTCTAAAAACTCTAAAGCCTTATGTATTGTCCTGTCACTTGAGGGCAGGAACCTTTGTTTACCCCAACACCGTACCCAACTTTGTTTACCCAAGTTCCCAACACAGTACAATTCATACAATTTGGGTTTTATGAAAGTTGTTTAAATTGAATTGAATGGATGTCTAGCTTTTTCTGATCCTCATCATTTACTCAGGCTCCTAAATCAGGGCCAAAATGTGGTAGGTCTTTATGGAACTGCCTTCTGTCCTTCTTAGTCTTAATCCCAAACCACTAGCCTAGCTGGCTTAGCTACAGCCTCCCAGAAGCCCTCACTATTCCTTGTTGTCTGCCATCTTAGTGACTTGCTCTCATATTTAGGGCTTCATCTTGCTCCTCAGACCAGAAACTTGAACTTGTTTTTTTCTCAGTACGACCTCAGTATTCTTCCTTAAGTACACTTCAGATGGGAGCCAATCATGATGTTGAAATCCCCCAAAATCAAAACCTCCAAAATATAATTTTGAAAAAATAATTTTAAACATTCTTTAAAATATATTCATTTACACTTTTAAAAGGGGGATTTACTTGAGAAACATATAAAACACAACAGAACACTTCATAGGCCACTTTTCATAATAAAATATGTAATAATGACAAACATTTTTTGTAAGCATAAACACTCAGGTATACTAATGACAGTCACAGGTGTAACAGTTATAAACAGATAGACTGTATTTATAAAGAAATAGGTCAAAAAACAAAATATATAAACACATATCACTATGGTTGGTAGTTGTGTGCGCCCCGGTTTATAGCTGCAGTCATCTGAAATATTGTGACAGACAACCTTAGTCTTCACGAGATCAGTCAAAGCCCACAGTGAGTGACCACCGCATCCCCACTGCACCAGTCACAAAAAGAGCCAAGAATTTTATTGGGAAATTTTATCTTTCACAAGTGCAGATGTACAACAAGGACACCTCTTCATTTACTGAGCAAGTTTCAATGTTTTTCTGTACACACACAATCAACACACAAAGACAACCTTGTGATAATGTACTTTGATGGAGTCACATTTGCAAAACATGCTTAAAACAAAATAGAACTCTCTAAAAGTCTTTACATGATTTATACCTCCAGTATTGGAAATGATGTTAAGATGAAATAACAGCATAGCAAATTCTAAAAACTAATGTTGACAATTTAAAATAGTGGAAAAAAACTAAAAAAAGAAAAAGAAAAAATCTAAAAAGAAAATTCGACATGTGAAAAAGTGTTTTGCAGGAATAGATTACGGGCAATTGCACGAAGATAGTCTATATGAGCTGGCCAACTTTCACAAGCATTGGCTATATTTTGAAGTCTTGCATCACAATGAGTAGCTGCTTTTTTTTTTTTTTCTTTTAGGATGTGGCTCTCCTTGTAGAATACGTTCACATTTATTTTCTATGTTGCATTACCCTTTTTGAAGTTCTTCTATGATTCGATATACACAGACATGAGCCTTTCCTATTAAATTTTTCTGTGTTCTGTGCCATGCTTCTGTGTTGTTTTGGGTATGCAGAAATCCATTCTCATGAACTCGTACACAGACCACAATTTGGTGGAAATGATACTAGTGGTGCTGTTGCGTAAGTGTGTTATCCTTCTTGTCCTGCCATGTACATAATTATTTTCAAGTCAGTAACTTTGCTAGCTTCTTCAGACAACTGCAGCTTTAATTCATTAAGAGCTCCTGGAATGTCATTGGTGGGGAGAAATGCCAACATAGGCAAATGACGCATTTTTAAACTCTGTCTTCATCATGGCTGCATCACATGGCCCATCCACTCACCCAAATTTTCTGCCAAATGCAATGGAGTGAATAGAAAGAACAAACTTTATTGGTATCACCTGGAAATTCACTTTTAGAAGCCTTGATCACACTTAATTCCAAACCTGTCATTATGGTTTGGGGATTCAATTGAAATCTATTTTCTTCTGCATAAAGACAGTAACAAGGTAATAGTAGTTCCACCTAATATGATGCATCTATCCTGTGATTGTGATTTTTGGGATTTTTTTAGATGTTAGAGATTTTAGCCTTTAGGGATTTCAACATTGAGGATTATGGCATTGGGTTTTGCGTCTTTTGGGATTATGACCCAAACCCCTTTCAGACATACCCTTACGTAAATTCCCTATCTCATGCTGCCTCTCACCAAATGTAGCTCGCTGTCTTAGCTTGAATTCCCCTGGAAAGACCTGGAAACAATCATTCAAGGTGCTCCTAGGATTGGGAGGAGAGTAGGGAAGTGAGACAGGAGAGGGTATGTTCTCAAGCCTCCATCACTGTGGTTGATCAAAGCACAGTCCCACAGGGGAACTCTGGAAAGAAAATGTGGGACACCGGCCTCAAAGTTATCCACCTGAAGGATATGGGAATTGGGGCATTTATTTGGCCACTCCCTTTAGTCAAGTGTGGAGGGCTGCTTCGTGGGTAGGGGGGACAGGGCAGCAATGGTATTGGTATTTTCTGTAACTTTCCGTGCCCTTGGACTAAGCGGAGAAAGGCAGTTGTAACTTGGGCTGTTGTGCAGTTGTGTGCACGGGCTGCCAGGATAGAGCTGGACACCTAATGCCTCATGGCACCACCTGCTTCTGCCTTGGAGCTGCCCGGCCCTACGAGAACTACTGACTGAATGCTGTGTATTCCATCTCCTATCAACCCCCCGATAACTGATATGGCTGTGCTTTAATATCACCTCCCTTTGCGCCAACAGAAGTATTTACGCAGCAGATAATCCTCAAAAGAACCAGCTCCACTAAAGACCAGTAAAAACATGTATGTTTGCTTTGAGATTTAGATAGAGTAAGCAGTAACAAGCTCTGGCAGAAAAACAAGCGGCTGTGCTTAATAGTTAGGTCTTTCTCCCCCGGTCACTGTGCTACTAACAACCTGTTTTTCTTCTCCAGCATAAGAAAAATGAGGCATTTCTGTTTCCCTCTTCTGCTAAACATTTTTCTCCAGCTACGATATCATTCTTGTTCTTTTGCAGGTCTCTTTCTGCCAAGGATTTCGACGTGATTTATAAGCAGACTGTTTCTGACTCGGATCCAACAGGCACGGCTTATTTGCAACATTGCAGTTGTTGCTCTTGAGTCACCATCTTCCCTGGAGATGGACACTTCCAGGGAAATGGAATTATTGGAATTATTGCCAATAATTCTCTTTTTCCACACATCGACCAGCTTTCTCTTATGATCCTGGTCTTGCCTCGTCTATCCCATATTGCCTACTTAGCCAGCCAAGGCCTCCCTCCTCCCATCCTTCCTAACCCCAATATATCTCTGTCCCATAGTCAGTCGTTTATGTCATGGCATATGCCTGAGAGCAGGGGTCAGAAAACCTCAGTAAAGAACAAGATAGTCAATATTTTGTTTGTGGGCAATATGGTCTCTGTTACAACTACTCAACTCTGCCATTACAGCAAAAGAAGCCACAGACAATACGTGAATGAATGAATGTGGTTTGTGTTCTAATAGAACTTTTTTTATATAAAAATGAGCAGTGGAGCAGATCTGGCCTGTAGGCCACAGTTTGTCAACCCCTATCTGATAACATGTAACAGCTTTCTTTTACAGTGCCTGGAACATAATTGTTCAATAAACATTGGTTAAAATGTTTTGAGATATGTACAATAAAATAATATTCTTATCTCAACTGAGATGTTTGGTGGAGACAATAGATTTTCATACTAATATAGCAGGTCCTTGGGTAACATTTCCTTTGAGGTAGTTTCATTATAAACAAGAAAATAAATGAGAAATGATGAGAAAATAAATCTTCTCCCAGACGGAGCCGATCTGTGTGGTTTGCATGTTCCCACACGTCTGTGTGGGCTCTCCAGGTACTTTGGTTTCCTCCCACATCTTAAAGATGCGCTCGTTAGGTTCATTGGTACATCTCCATGGTCCCCATCTGAGTGAGTGCGTGTGTGTGAGTGCACCCTGCAATGGGATGGTGTCCTATCTACAGTGGGTTCCTGCCTTGATCTTGACCTGCTGGGAGAGGCTATAGCTGCCTGTAGCCCTGAACTGGAATAATCAGGTTGGAAAATGAATGAATGAATGAATAAACACAAATCATTGTAAAATAAAAATTCATAAAGTATTTGATAATCATAAAAATGCATAAGAATAAACAATGTGGTATGAATATGCTCAGAGAGCCCACCGTATATGTGATTGTTTTAGTCTATTCCATGTAATATTAGGGAAGCTTACACCAGCGCTCTGTGGTTAGTATTTGTATGCCATATCTTTTCCCATCCTTTTATTTTTAACTTTTTTGTTTAAAGTGTATCCCTTGGGATTTCATGTTTTAGCCCAGACATGTTAAGAGCTGAAAAACAGAAGCTTCCATTCTTTCAACAAGAAAAGAGCTGTAAAGAAAGTAAATTAATAACTTTTTGTGAGACCTCAGAAAACTGAGATCACAGGACAATGGCATACTGAAAGGAAATGTGTACCTTGTAGCAGAGGTTAATAAAAAAAACAAAAAGGTTTTCTTTCTACCCTTCTAGGTTCTTGGCTGGGGCCCCTGTTACAAAAAACTGATTAACAAGATAAAAACAAAGAGTTTATGAGTGCATATATCTTGTACATACTCAGGAGAAACTCAGAGAAGAGTAACTTATAGAGGTGGCTGGAACATGAGTTTAAATACCGTTTGCAGCTAAAACAAAGGAGGAAGGGTACAGGGAAGGTAAGTTATGGAAAGGTGACCAGAAAAAGTATGGTAAACAAGGGTGATGTTTGTTAATGTAAATATAAGTGCCTTTTCAATTGATAAGAGTCTCTTGTGATTAGAGTCATCCTTTGCTTCTTAGAAAAGAGAGAAGATACCCTTATAAATGGAGATGTTCTTTCTAAATATCAATTTTCCTCTCAAATGGGTAACATACTCTGGTTTCACAGTTTCTCCTCTGTCTGTCATTTCTCAAAATTATCAGCTCAAAACAATCCTTATGCAAAAAGAGGCATATTTGGGATAGTCTATTCTGGTCTCCTACAGTCACATTTTAGGGTGGAATATTCTGGTCTCCTGTAACTTGCAAGAAGACACTGGCTTTGAGCATTTGATTACCAGGGGCAAAAGTTGTCAGATACCCTATAAGCAGATAGAAATATTAAACCACAAATTTTGATGAATTGCCGGAGGTTGAAAATTGTATAGCATGAGAATGAAAAGCTCTGTAGGGCCAAGATACTGGAGAGTTCCCACCTTTTGTAGGCTTTTCCACCAGTCTATTGTAGAGGCAGAGAAAAAGCCTCCCTATGTCCTCTCTGAAGGTTCATTGAAATGACTGACAATGGACAGATTAATAGGAGAAAAAGGCATACAAACTTATTTGCATGCACATGGACACAAGAGTACTACAAATGTAGAACTCAAAGAAAGATCGCTTAGCTAAAACTTAAACAATCTCTTCATAGGGGAGAGAAAAGTGGGGGGCTGTAGACAATTTTAGGAGGGTAGCAAATAAGTTTTAGGAGAAATGAATGGATCTGGGAGATAGACATTATCTTATAAATGATCCTCCTAGGGAACTAAATGGGACCAGCAATTTACAGTTATGGGAAGGTAAGGGGTGGAACTTTGTGGTGAACAAAGATTATCTTATCATGCAGATAAAGTCTCTTAGGTAATCTCTTGGAGCTGTCTTTAGAAGAATAGATGAAAAGTCTGTCTGGGTGTGGTGACCAGTTTTAGTCCCTTCTCTTCTTCAATGATTAATCTTTCCTGGTTATTTTATGAGATTCCTAAGAAGGGGGGGTCTTCAGACAAATGCACTTTTTTTGGGAAAGAAGTTTCCTTAACCGGTAAGGAAACTCCAAAGAGAGTCCTCTCTTACACTTCATGGGTAGGGGGAGGGGGAAGAAATGAGAAGATTAAAAAGCTTTTGGTTTTGAGGTAGCTTCTAAGGCCTTCTAATTTCTTTTAATTAAAAGTGCTCAGGATACCAAAGGACCATACTTTGGGGCATTGTTTTCTGTACCTTAACACTATCATAAAAAGAATCAAGGAGAATTCCGAGGAAGCTCTCTCTGTGATGCTGGCTGGCAGACAGAAACAGCTGTTACTGCGAAATCTCCCTAGGCCCTTTGCCATTATAGAACAAAAGGCTTAATCTATAGGGAGGAGGATACGGTGAGAGGGCACTTGTGAAATTCCATTCCAACCATAAGCTGCCCAGTCCTGGCCTCCTTCTCTTAGCTAAAGGGAAAAAAGCCATAATTTTCAAGGGTGAGGCACTTGAAGAATTAACTAAGAACACTCAATGGTAAGTGCTAAAGCCAGGAAGAGAATAGTAGGCAGGGGTAAAAATCTCTATCCCCAAAAGAAGGACATGAACACTTGTGGATAGCACACTCATGAGACATAGAGCCACTGTGCACTCCAAAGATAAGACTTAATCATAAAGTTAGAAATGCCCCATTTCCCAAACCCCACTACAATGACAAGCCTCTATTAATAATGACAATGGATCATAGCAGAGAACACTGCAAGAGACAGACTCTTTCTTGATAAGCTTCACAAGAAGAAACCCCCTAGCCAATAGTGGAGACAAAACAAGGTCACTACAGGAATTTAAAGCCACTGGTGAACACAAAAACAATAAATATCAAACACAGTACAGCCCTTGGCCAACATAAATCTTCACATTAAAGGCCTATTTACCTTAGTATTTACTGCCGTATACAAAAATTCTAACTTTCGGTAAAAAAAATTATAAGACATTCCAAAAGGTAAGAAAAAACCATAGTCTGAAAACACAAAGTAATCATCAGAACCAGACTCGGATCTACAACAAATGTTGGAATTATCAGACAGGGAATTTAAAGTAACTGTGATTAATAAATTAAAGATTATAATGGCAAAGAGAAACAACATGCAAAATAGATACCTAATTTCAGCAGAGAAATGGAAATTATAAAAATGCAATCATATGTCAATTCTAGAAAAAAAACACCCACAGTAACAGAAGTGAAGAATGCCTTTAACAACCTCATCATAGACTTGACAGGGCCAGAGCAAAAATAAGTGAACTTGAAGATAGGTCAATAGAAATCATCTAAACTGAAATGCAAAGATAAAAAAAAATGAATAAATCCCACACTGAACAGAGCATCCAAGAACCTTGGGACAATATTAAATAGTGTAACACATGATCAATTGGAATCTCAGAAGAACAGAAGTAGACAATGTGGCAGAAGAAATATTTGAAGAGATAATAACTAAAATTTTTCCAAAATTAATGACAGATATCAAACTATACAAATTGTAAAACAAGTTCAAAGAATACCAAGCAGGATAAATAATAATAACATTTAAAAACCCAAAAACTCAACAAGTAAACAAAAAAACTACTGGGAATATCATATTCAAATTGCAGAACAACAAAGACCAAAAGAAAATCTTAAAGGCAACCATCAGGAATAAGAATTATGACAGACTTCTTAACAGAAACCATGCAAGCCAAAAGACAATGGAATGACAGTTTTAACATGTTGAAAAAAAGGAAAACCACTTGTTAATTCAAAATTCTATAACCAGTGCAAATACCCTTAAAAGGAGAAATAAATAACTTTCTCAGATAAACAAAAAAAAAGAGAGAATTTATTATAATACCAGCAGACTTATCCTACAATATACAGTCTTCCCTCAGTATCCATGGCAGATTTGTTACAGGACCCCCTGCAAATATCAAAATAAACAGATATTCAAGTCCTTTATATAAAATGGTAGGGTATTTGCATATAACTCATGCACATCCATACACTTAAAATCCTCTCTAGATTACATACAGTACTTAATACAATGTAAATGCTATGTAAATAGTTGTGATACCTGTATAACATAGGGAATAATGACAAGGAAAAAAGTCTGTATGTGTTTAGTAAAAGATGTAAATCCATTTTTTGTTTTTTTATTTTTCAACCCATAGTTGGTTGAATCCATGGATGCATAACGTACAGCTATGGAGGGACAACTATATTCTAAACAAAGTTCTTTAGGTGGAAGAAATATGATGAAGGTTGGAAACTTAGATCTAAACACAAAAATGAAGAACATCAGAAATGTTCTTCATCTTTTATAGTTTTTCTTGGTAGTGAGGAAATCTAGTATTGCCCATATGTCACAGCCTGAGGCCGAACTCCTCCATTTGAATATTTTTTAAAGGTTTTTTATCAGATGGTATCAATGCGACCACATACCCCTCGGACATCATTTAGTTTGGTACAAATTACTTCTAGCTGCTAGGGTCTGTGTTTCTATGCCTGCAGACATTTTGATGGAACCATAGACTATTTCTTTTCTCACTCACACAGAAGATGGAAACTGTGCAGAAATTAACAATCTCTGTGAATAGCCTCAACCAAACAATGGGAGTAAGGCATATAAATGCTCCAGTTTCCTTTACCCCCAGGAAAACAACACTGAGGCTTATGCTTTGCACTGTTTTCTAGGTTTCCCCAGGGGACTGGGCTCTAGCTGTCCAATGTGGAATCTGTTTCAAGTGTTCCCTGAACCCACCATGTAAATGACTGTAATTGAATTATTGTCTCAAAATGTGCTTTTTTGGGAATCCAAATTAAAAGAAGTTGGAAGTAGTCTTCCAAAATTCACCTTCTTGTCTTTTAATTCCTTGAACTTAATAATTTTACTTAAAGTTTGACATTTTTAAAAAATTGAGGTTAATTTACATACAGTGCAAAGCAGATATATTAAGAATACAAATGGAGGCATTTTTGCAAATTCAGACACCTGTGTGATCAATCCATACCCCAATTAAGATACAGAACATCTATCATCCCAAAAATTCCCTTATGGCCCTTTTCTAAACTCAACCATGATGATAGAAATTAGGATAGTTCACATTTCATGCAGTACACATTATTTTGTCCAGCTTATTTCTCTTAATGTTGTATCTGTGAGATTCAGCCAGGCTTTTGCATGTAAAAGTAATTGTTCTTTAGCACCACTGAGCAGTATTCCACTCTTTGAGCAAATATGCTGTAATTTGGTTATCTCGTTGTATGAGCTTTTTAAAACACATGTTGCCATTTTGTTGGATGATTGCCTAGAAGTAAAATTGCTGGAGCATAGAGTAGATATATGTTTAAATAAATTAAAAATTTAGTTTTCCAAAGTAATATATGAGGTAAGCTATTCCACATCTTTACCAACATTCAGTGTTGTCCTTCTTTTTAATATTATCCATTCCAGAGGATCTGAAATTATCTCTCATTGTGGTTTTAATTTGCATTTCCCCAATGACTAAGGAGCATCTTTTCCTGCGTGTAATGGCAATTTGTATATCTTATGTTGCAAAGTGTCTCTTCGAGTTTTTGTCCATTTATGAATTGGGTTGCTTGTGTTTTAATTATTGATATGTAGATTGTTTGGTTCTTTTTATATTCTGAGTAGAAGCTCTTTGAGATTACATCTATACTATATATATCATACATATCATATATACATATATGTGATTATATATACACATACATATGTATGTGTAAAAATGCAAGCTATAGACTGAAGATTGATTTCAATCTTTTTACATTTTTAGTGGTGTCTTTTGATAAGCTAAAGTTTCAGTTTTCATGAACTCCAATTTACTTTTATTGTTAATGCTTTTTATATTCTCTGTAATACAAAACTCAAAGATCATGAAGATACTCTCCTATGTTTCCTACTAGAAGATTTATGTCAGGTTTATGTACCATTTTGAATTACTTTTTGTGTATGGTGTGGGATAGGCACTGAGGTTCATCTTCTCCATGTAGACATCTAATTGTTCTGAAGCCTTTTATTGGAAATATTTTCTTTCCCCCATTGAGTTCTTTGGAAGCTTGCCACATAAGTGTGGCCACGAAAGTGTGAGTGTATTCCTGCACTCTATTCTTGTTTATGCAGTGTAAGTCCTCCAATTATTTTCTTTTTCAAAATTGCTTTGACTATACTAGATCATTTGCATTTCCATATAAATTTTATATCAGCTTATAAATTTCTATTTAAGAAGCCCACTGGTATTTTGATTTGGATGTTGTTGAATCTGTTCATCAATTTGGGGCAAATGGGTATATTCAGTTTTCCCTTTCACAGACATGGTATATGTACATAGTTATTTTAAATGTCCATATCTGACAAATCCAATATCATAATTTCTTACTGATTTATTTCTATTATCTGTTTTTCCGTTGTACTTTGGTTAATTATTATCTTTTTGTATGCCTGATTACTTTGGCTTGACTAAGACATTTTGTAGTAAAAAATATAATGGAGTTTTAGCGTATTATATGATATTCTGTTAATAGTAATAGGATTTACTTTTGCTGCTGGCAGACAGCTAGAGTGAGATCACACAAACCTAATAGAAATTTAGAGGACTCACATTTTGGTTTCAGTCTTCGGGAGGGACTCTTGTTTCCGTTTTACCATTACTTCTAAGTTGTAGTCCTACATGATATTAAGTGAAAAGCTGGCATTTTTACCAGCACCTTTCCTTCATGAAGCTTAAACTTCAACTTTTGTCCTTTTACCTCAGTGAGTCTGCCAAAGCCCTGCTGTCTCTCGGCTATTCAGTCACAGCTTTTGGTTTTGAAGTCGGCAATCTCTTGATTTCCCTCTTCTTTCAAATCTTGACCTCAAAATTATCACTACCTTGATGGCTTTTTGATTCTTTCAAGAAGATTTTTAAAAATATTCTGTCCATTTTTCTACTTGTACTCTGCCTGATTGTTGATCTGAAACAACCTACTCTGGTATCACTCTCAGTGGAATTTCTCTTTGGAGACATTTAGCAGGCATTTGGGAGAAGATTTGCCATGGACCACCATCAGGGATAACTTCAAATTGAAAGTTTTGACATGATTTTTAAAGGAGAAACCTTAGAACTTTTTATTTAACCTGTTAATTGTAACATTTTATAATGTTAATTAGAGTAAAAATCAAAAATATTCCTAACTATTATATATATCAATAAAATGCTACTGGGTTCTTCCCACCAATCATTTAACCTAAGGAATACATTTTCTTTCTGTTTCTAGACACACTTTTGTATTTTCTCACTGCAGTAGTGCCACTGTGGACAGGATGAGTAAAGAACATTTCTCAGATACTCTTAATCTTGTTTCAGATCGATTTCATTAATTTTCTTCAGGCAAAGTAGAAGAAAAACAAAACTTCCATTGCATTCTGTGAATTGTATATTTTTAGTAATGACTGGAGAATATGTTCATCTGTTAAATACTTAATCAAATATCTGGTGAATGTTCTTGTTCAAAACCTGTTGTTGCTATTGTCCAAGCCTTATTTCCCTTAAAAGTCTCTAACTTGAAATGTTTCCCCATTTCTTGATGTTCTGTGTTGCTTTAGATAGGACGCTTTCCTTTTCTTACTTATAAACTCGTGAAATCTAATCTCTGACACTCGCCACTTGGCTGGTGGCCTAATCAAGTTCCTCTTACTTCAAACTAGTTATCTCATCCTGTAATTAGCAGAAATTTCCCCCAGATTCTGGCAATGGCTATTTGTAAGTTCCAGTTTTCTCTGTTGTTTTAAGTGTTTACGTTTTTCTGGGCCTTTAATAAGCAATTTAGTAGGAAGCTGAGAAAGGAGCTATTTTTTAAAATATATATACATCTTTAATCAATATTGTTGATATAAAAAAGAGAGGAGATGATTAGATTAAAAGAAATGACTAATTGTAACTCAAATGACAGTGTATTTTAATCTAAAAATCCCAGGCTCTTCCAATGAATATTTTCAGGCAATAAGTGACTTGCCCCAAGTCATAAATTAAATAGACAATTATCTCCATTTGTTTAGGAAAAAATGGTCACTGCTGGAGAGCAAATAGCTGGCTATTTTCTAGGTTGTGGTGAAGTAGACTATTTTGTCCTCTTTCAAATAATACGCTGCAGAGTTCAACCTCTGAGGCTGAAAGTCACATCCGTCCTTTAAAGGTCGATTGCTGCATTCAGGATATCTTCTGTGATCTTCCTAAGGCAACACTGCCTTAGAAACTAAGTAAGTTCTGCTGCCTTTAAAGTATAAACAGAGGCTCGAGATTCTGTAAACAGAAGATGAATAAGCCAGCTAGGAAAAAAGAGAGCTCGCCAAATCACAAAGCGAGGCCGGCTCTCAAGAGCTCAGCCTTCACGAGTATCTGTCCACAGCCGTTCTGTGTGCCGCTTCCCTTGTCATCAACAAATGCACGCTTTTCCCAAATCCCATTGTAACGAGAAGTTGAAAAATGCAGGCATTTCTTAGTAAATAAATAGTTCAATTTATAGTGTTTTTCAGTGGGGCATTTCTAATCTGTAAGAAATAAGTTTAGGGCAAGTTCTAATGGGTTTCTTGTTACGGCAAGAACCATTTTAGAGAAAGAAACAAAAGTGAAGAGGGGGTACGTCGTATGGCCAAAGTCCCTACAGCTTGGAAGCTGAACTCTGGCCACTGGATCTAAAGCAGGCCCCTCACTAACCACCTGCTATTGGCTGTATCCAGAATTTAATCTCTTGGAACCTTTTCCCCAATATGGATTCAAAAACTTCCTAATGACTAGAACCATAAATCAGAACAGTACTAAGTGTGGGTGGCTTCCTCTAAGACTTGATACGTCTCCCAAAGATTTGACATGATGCCTAAAATTAACATATTGCTCAGTAATCTGATTAAGTCACTGAAGGTATCTCTCAAAGTGAAAATATTTTCTGGGAAAAGATAATATATGAAATAATAGTGAGCATTAATACTCTAATGAAATGATTTTTCAGAAATTTAGATAACGATTCATTTAGCAGAGCCCCAGGGAAATGTAAATTAAACAGGTAGTTTAGATAAGAGAAAAGTGATTGAGCAAGGCTGGAGTACTGAGGCTGTAAGAAAGGATTTTTGCTTGATATAGAAGTAATTTATTTACTAATATATCTTTAGTAAGTTGTCCCAGCCTTTTCCGTCTATTCCTTTTTATGTTTATGTACTTTAACCAAGAAATCATGAGATAGGCCAGAAGCTAGAATGCCATGGAGTAAAAAGTTAGGAATGGACAGCTCAGCAGGAATCATAAAGGTCTTGTCATTATTTCCCGGAGCCACAAAGTTGTAAATTGTAGTGCAAAAGAAAGTAACTGTCAGGAGTTTGTTCTCTTATGATGGAGACTAGGAGAGGCCTGTTCAGAATGCATGCCTGTACCCAAAGGTGACTCTGTGCACATGTGTGGTCTAAAATCTGTCCCCAGAGACCAGTCTATTGCAGAAACTGAGGTGGCCTGGCATATGCCCACTGGTTTGCGCCACACTCACCGGGGGAGTAGTTACGGGTCAGACATCACAGGGAAGGAATCAGAGGATTGTAGGGAAAGTTGGAATGCATGGGGATAAGGTGGGCACAGGCCCTGGGCAGGAAGGGGGACCAAACAGGGGCAAAGATGAGCTTTGCAACTTTATGGCTTTGCTATGGCTGGATGACAACCCAAACATACACGCCGCCAGTTGCCCACTGAAGACTCAGTCAACAACTATTACATAAGAGATGTTTGTGAAATAATAACTTTAATTTTTTTAAATACATTAGAGGATCTTTATTCAAAGATAATCATTTAAAAATATTCTAAATGGAAAACAACTTAATCTCAGTAAAAAAATTAACTTTCTCTTAAAATAATAAAAATTGTAGCTATTAGACCAAATATATGTCCTCAAAGCCTCACAGATAACATTTTTAAGCTTTCTACCCTCAAATTCTGTGTTAACTTCTAAGATATTTTCCAGGTATAAAATTATATGTCTATGAGATCTAAATATATAAATCATCAGAATCAGAATCTTGCTGCTGGGCTAGAAAGAACCTTAAACATCATTTAAGCAGACCCCTCTATCTGATGATTGAATCCAATTCACACTTAGATAATTATAGTGTGGGGAACCCACCTCATCCCCTGCCTTCTGGGGATAAGCTTTATTCTTAGCAAGGTATAATTTGTTTATACCTTCCATTCATTAGTCTTAGGTCTATGGCTTGGTTGCATAAAGATGATTCTATTCCTTTCTTGAATATATCCTAAAATCGGTTATCAAATTCTCTGAGACTTGAACAGTTCCTGAGATAAAAAGACATTGGTGTAATTTTGAGTCATTTTCACATCCATCAAGTTTTCTTTCTGAAAAATTATACTTTTCATATATTGAACTTAATTGGACAGTTTTTTCAAAAGGCACAATACTTAGTATATAAGATTCCAACTACAAAACTAAAATGTTTTTTAAAAGTATAGTCATTTTAAGTGGTCAATAATTATCTTCAAGAGTATGATTTCCTGAGTAAAACTAGTATTAATAATTATAGGCAAATATTTAATAAGATCAAAGCAGACTAGATTATTCGTTCATTCAAAAAATAGATCTTTCTTCCAAGTCCAGTGTTTTGTCTTGGGGTACGAGGAGCTATTCTTGGGGAAAATTACAGGAGAAGAGGAGTTTAGAGTACAGTGCACTAAAAGCTACTAAACACATCTTGGAGGTAAGGCGACAGGTGTCAGGCGAGGGGTGTGTAGGATTTAGTCCCATGAAGCTGGCCATGGTGGTGCTGCATTGGGCAGAGGTGCATGGTGTGGAGATCTCCCAGAAGAGGGATTATTGGGATAAAGTTTTGCAAATTAGAGAAGTGGCATGTTCAGAAAGCTGCAATTGCTCACACATGACCTGAAATAGGGGTGGGGAGGGAGGAGAAAAAGGAAGGAGAAGAGGGGGGAAGAGGGAGTCCAGTGGGGCATGAGGAGAAGCTGAGGCCTGGGACAGGAGCTAAGCAGGGCCATGTGGTGACAGACCTTGTAAACACATTAAGTACTTAAGACTTTTTCTTAAGGGCAGTAAGGGAGCCCTGAAAGGCATCAAAAGATTTGCATTTTAGAAGGATCCCATGGACTGGAGTGTGGAGAAGGGCCAAGGACCATCGAGATTGGATGCAGGCATATCAGTCGGGAAACTGTAGGAACAATCTAGATGGGGAATGACGGTGGCCTGAACTGAGGTCACAACCATGAGCTGGGGGGATGTGGGAAAATGCAAGGTGTGCTCTGAAGAAGAATGCAGGTAGGAGGGGACAAACGGGAGTGTGAACGCTGATATTCAAGGTTCTGCTTGAGTAACCAGACCCCTAAAGGTGCCACCGACTGAACCTGGACACAGAGAAGTGTAGGGCTGGAAGGAAGAGGAGGTTGTTTTGGTTGTAGTTGTGTTAAGCCTGATGTACTTTGGGGAAAATCTAAGTGAAAATATGTAGTATCTGTTTAAATATAGGAGTCCAAAGCTCAGGAGAGAGTTTGGGGGCAGAGACAGATTTTTAAATCATCAACTTTTGAGTAGAAACCAAAGCCGCATGTGTGGATCTCATTGCCTAGGGAGAGCATGAGCACGATCAGAAGAGCATGAGAGGATCAGGAACCCAGGGAAGTGCCCTAGGGGGTGGGCAATAAAAGAAAGGGGAATCTTCAAAAGACTCTATGAAAGACCAGTTAGTGAACTGAAGAAACATGTGCCCCCCAAATGAAGCGGCACTGGCCAAGGCAGAGGAGACACAGCAAGTCTAACTTCAGCTTCTTGCAGCATCTCTACGAGCGTCCGTGTGGCTGCAGCTCCCACTTCCCGGCCCGTGTGATTGCAGGGCCCGATGCCTGTCCCTGGCTGCTGGCCTCGGGTACCACCGTCTGTCTCCCTAGCCCTGAGCTGTGAGCAGCTTCTTGCTGCTGTTTACCTGATTGCATCATCTTCCTCTGTTTGGCCTCTCAGCTCTTCTATCGCTTGTGTAACTGATGCCGTGAATTGAATCCCCTCTGTGTGAAAGACTGACCGTGGTTCCTCCTTTCCTGGATGGACCACACCTGACCAAGACACCCACGCTCACAGCACCTGTCCCACTCCCTCCCTTCCTACAAATGCTGAAGATAGTTATTTATTTTGTTTTGCTTTGTGGTCTCACGCCTACACTAGCTAGGAGTAAGAAGTACTAGAAATCTAACTGGAAGGCCTCATTGCAGCACAAAGTTAAAGTCCAGGGTTTCAGAAGAGGCCCAAAGTTGTAATTGCAATGAAAACAGCCACTAGGTTCTGGCCCTTGTGCGTTCAGTGTTCTTGGCTACACTGCTCAGTTCCCGCAATATCATCTCCGCTTCTCCTCATCTCGGGGGCAATGCCCGTCTTGTTCCTTTCTTGGCTTGTTAGCACTGTAGGATCCAACATGTCCGTGAAAAATACACCGAGGAATAATGACCTTGTGCTCACTACATTATCTTCACAACTATGTGCGTTTGAAAACTCCTGCCAAGAGTTCCTGGCTACGCGGTGTGCTGAGTTTTACTGGGGCACAAGAGAAGGGTAACCTTTTCTCCTGTTACAATCAAAGTCTGGAAGGAAAAAAAGACATTCTCCAAGTAATGAGTTCAGCTCCCAAATAAAGGATCATTCCTGGGCCCACTGGAAGTGCAGGGAAGTGTTTACTTTTTCTATGGCTTTTTATTCATTGTTTTTCCAGTGGGATAGCTATGCCAGGTAGAAAGCCACCACTCCACCCCGGTGTAATTTGCAGAGCCATTCTGTAGGGACCCTGGGTTACGGCACCCACAACCTGGCAATGCAACCGCTGTCCTGCCCGTTTGCGAGCATCCAGCATCGCTGGTACTGTGGCTTGTGTGCTGGCAGAACCTTTTTCTAATTTTTAAAAGGAAATAATAAAAGAATGGGAAGATATTCATTCAGTGGCTTGCAAAAAATACCTCAAAAACCTATTTATTATGCTGTGGTCTACAGGGAATTTGCATCTGGGGTTTGATTTCAACTAAGATAAACTAGCTAATGAAGGAAAATAAGTTTCAGAACCAAAGCTCCTCCCCTCATTACTACCAGTCTGAGAAGTGTTTATAAACTCTCCCCAGTGTAGATCTCCAACTGGGTTTCCCTCTCCTTTGGTTCTCTCTCTCTTTCACTCCTTCTTGACTTCTCACCATCCCCCTTCACTCTAAATATCTGTCTTTTCCCATTCCCATAATATTCAATGATTTCTCAGTTTATTCTTTATTCCTTTTCTTTTTTCTTTGACTCTAGTCTCTTCTTGTTCTCTTTCTATTCTAAGGTCAAAAAATTAGCATTGCTCTTAGGAACCAGTAGGGCCTTCGTATGACAATCTCTACCAGAAGCTCTTCATAGCAATTTTCCCTCGTCTCCTGTGATGGTCTTTTAGCTTTTCTCCACAATTAGCTTTGAACTCTTCTCCAGTATCTTTCTTCCTTCAGCATCTCCCAGGCATCATGACAATGACTCATATTCAAAAAGAGTACAGTGATTTTCTTGAACCTATTCCTTGGTACTTCATCCTGGAGTTTGTGTGTTTCCTTCATCACAGATTGAGTGGGCTGGGATAGACTGTTGTGATCACGGCCCCCCATCGTGTTTGTATTTCCCTGTGTGCGTGACACTTTGCAGCATAACCTTGCTGCTTCTCCCGCAATGGGTGAAGCGTATTTCTCTATTCCCTGACCAGGGACTTGTTTTGGCCGATGCAGTAAGTGCTGGCGGGAGGAGGGTGAGGATCTGGGGGACAGAGCAGACCAGCCATCCCAGCTGACTCCCAGACAAGAGGAATCCACAGAACTGTAACAGGAGCTCTCAGTGATGTTTTTGTGCCCTTTCACCCTTCTTGTCTTTTAAATGGATATTTTGAAAAATTTAAAAATAAAAACTTAAAAAATATTGTTTAGTACCATTTCTCAATGAAATTACATTCTTAATTACTTTTTGATAGATTTGGCTTTTCAATCTCCTTCTTGTGATTTCACTAGCAGAATAACCAGTGGGATATATTTGCATAGGAGCTTATTTTTGCCTTTTAATGCCCATTTTTGCCTTTTAATGGTACATAAAATCATGGAAATGATGTTTGTTGTTCTAATTCACTAAGCTTTGGTGTGGTTCACTAGGCAGCACAATCTAATAGTGTCTAAGTGAGATAATCCATGCAAAATACGAGGCACATTGGATGTTCCTTGCTTGTTTGTTGAATTATAGCAAGGATATCTGACTCATTCTTGAAATAGAAAGTGAAATATTTCTCTCATCTTGAGATCCTCTTATATGAAACCATAGTGCATCTGTATTTACTTCTTCATATTTTTTTGGTAACCGAGGTAAGTTAATTTTGTACATGCACAGATTTTTAGACACTCATTGAAGGGATAATTACAAAAGAGTAGAACTCAGGACGGGAAAAAATAGATAGGACAGAAGGCAAAGTAGGAAGAAGTTTTTATAGTACAATCTTGGCTCAGCTATAGGAAGTGGATGCAAAATAAACTTTCCTTAAATCTATACTCAGGAATGAGTTGGAGTGAAGGAGCCCATAGGTGTTTAAGAACTGAAGGAGTCAGGTACCTCTGCTGCGTTTTTATGTGCACATGAGGTAGAGTTAAGGCTGTGTTTAATTTCCGTATTTGGGAGAGAGGTTGAGAAATACCTACTTAGCTCTGGCAATATGACTGAGTTAAATAAACATTACCCAGACTGTTGTATCTCAAACTTCCAAGTTAACCACAATTTGAGACCTTAACAGCATGTTTCAACAGCTCCTAATTATAAAGCATTGAACATTTGAATGAAAGCCCAAGAACAACAACAAAAGAAAACATCAATCAAATCCTTTTTTTCAATATGAATATCAACAAAATGAATTAAAAGTGTTTCATTTACACTTCAAAGAAGGAAGATCTTGAAATATTTCTATCACACCAAATAGAGGTTGGCAAACTACAATCTGCAGACCAAATCTAGCCTGCTACCCGTTTTTTGTAAATAAAGTTTTATTGGAATACAGACATGCCCATTCATATCGTCAATGACTGCTTTTGAGCTATAATAGCAGAGTTGAATAGTTCAGACATAACCAAGATGGCCTGCAGAGGCTAAAACATTTGTTATCTGCTCCTATATAGAAAATGTTGATCCAGCCCCTGACAAAATAGGTAAATGGTAACTGCATACATCTGTCTCTATGCCTACCGGTCACTCAAGATGTGTAAAATATTGCTGGTATTCTCTTTCCTACCTTTGCTTTGTTGTTTCATTTTAATGACTTTGTAGTGGGTGTTCCAGCTTGAATTCAAGTCTCAGGTATGACTAGGCAGGGGAAACGAGAGCTCCAGAAACCCATTTTGATGGGGACTAAAGAGCATCTTTGAAGAACTCAACATGAGACAAGACCGAGTCAGTAACACTGGGCTCACCCCAGTAAGAAAGTGTTGGCTGCCACCAAGGGGCATTTCTGAGTACAGCTCAGTGTCAGTTATTCAAATTTGTTTTCCCATCACAACTCCATCAAACTCACCTTTTCATCCTCATGAAATCAGGGACAAAAATTATTTGGAATTATTTCACTGAAGTCTCATTAGATCAGTCACATGCAGTGCTGCTTTCCGAACCCTTTGAAGGGGGATAAACACACACAAATGAAAGGAAAGGAGGCCTCTCTCCCCACGGAGCCATGTAATCAACATCACACGGTTTCGGCAACGTGTTGAATCTGGAGAGGTTTTGGGGTCAGGGAATGCAGTGGCCAGGGCGGTGGATGGCAGTAGAGATCGGAATGCCTATTGAGTGAAGCTTGGTTCAACAGAAAGTTTGAACAACAGCCCCAGCCCTTGGAGTGTAGTGGATGCTACAGTAGGAGAAGTGCAGAAGGAACCTCAGTGCTGGCAGAATAGCCTGAGGGCTGGGGACCTAGCAGGGCTGCGGACCCAGCAGAGCTAGATGATGTTTAGAGACCGTCACTCAGCATTCTGGCCTCAGCCAATTTTCTGCCTTATGCAAAAGGCAGACTCTGACCACATTGCAATGAAAGAAATGAATACTTTTTCTCATCAGAATTATTTTTCAATTTGTTTAAAAGTAGCTGAGTGAATCAGAGTAGATGGGAATCAGAGAATTATTCTTGAATTAGCAGGAAGGTGAGGGAAAGAGAATGTGCCTCTGGTTAGCTCCTCCTCCTAACCTTGCCCTACGAATTTGTTCTTCCACGGAAAGCAATGGCCTGCGGGCCCCCGTGTTCCCCTCTGCGGGGGAAGAGAGAGCAAGTGCAAGAGCCCCTTCACCCTACCAGAGAGACGTTGAGGCCAAGCTCCAAAATTGCTATCAAAAAGAGAGACCAGCTGCTTAGAAAATATAGGCCTCTTCCCAAATCAAAGAAAGACTTATCTTTCCTGTAATTTTGACCCTTTCATAGTCTAAGCTATGAGAGAAAGTAAAGCCCTAAAGCAGTAAGGCTATTTATAGAGAAATTCTTCCAGGAAAGAGGCTCCATGCCTTTTATTTTCACAAAGTATTTATTCTATAACAGGTGTAATGTGTTTTCTGGAGGAATGGTTTATATGTAAGAGTAATACTTCATCTATAGGCTATTATTAAATGGCCTCAAATTCATCACAGAAGTAAAATAGAAGCTACGGATGTTGGGTAGCCATTTCCCCCAAACATTTTTTAGAAAGTCTTTATGGTCAAATATATTAGGGAAATGCTAGATCAGAAAAAATTAAATGGTTGAGTTACTTCAGAACTTCTCAGTTTCTTAAAAACACCAATACATGAAATGCAGTTTCATGAGATGGCTATAATCTGAAGTATTGCCCAAGGCATTTGACCACTGGGACCCTTTTGTGTACCATAATGTAATCAAGCACATTCTTCTCTGCATGTTTTAAAATCTCAATTTATTATGGGATAGGAATTTGCTTAGGATGGTAGAAATCTGGGAATATGTATTGTATCAGGCAGAACTCTTAGGGTTGAAGGTGATAAAAATTCAGTGCAAAATAGGTTAAGTAAAGACAAAATGCTCTGGCTATGTCACTGAGAAGCCGATGTGGACAGAGCTGTGCTGAGCGTGACTGAGCTGGTGACCAAGCAGAGGACTTCAGCTCACGCACTTCCTTGGCCACTTCTCTCTCTCCTTCCACCTTTCAGCTCTGCTTTCCTCTGTTTTTGATTTGGTTGTGTTTATTCCCCCAGACAGGCTCTTTCTACGAGGTGGCAAGTCTGCAATTTGAGAAGGAAAGAAAGCCTCTTTTCTGAGAATCTCAGCAAAATCCAGAGAGAGCACTCATGGGCCAATGTGGGTGATATGTCCCTCCCTAATCCAGACGCTGTGGACAGGGACAGGCAGGATTACAATAGGTCAGCTCTAGGACCGTGTGACCAGCCCATAATGGAAGTGAAGAATTATTTCCATTCAAACTACATGTAATAGGTTCTTGGTAAGAGAAATCTTTTAATGGAATGCAGAAGAAGAGCTCCCAGGCAGACAGGTAAAAAAGTCAACATATGTCCACTCAGTTTGTTCATATGTATCTGATGTCTGGCCATGCCTCCCTGTCCGGGCTTTTTACTTATTAATCTCATCTCACAGTCGTTATCTTTGGTTCTCTGTTAGTCATCAGATTGACCAGGTAAATTCACTTGGAAGGAAACATGTCTATGACACTCACATTCTCCTTCACCTTGTATAAATTATTAACTCTGTCAGTCAAACGGTAAAAAGATTCTCTTAAAGAGTCATTCTCAAAGTGTGGTCCTACAATAGTAGCATCACTACAAGCTGGAAACTTATTAGACAGGAAAATACTGAGACTCCACCCCAGACCTACTAAACTGAATCTCTGGGGTGGGACCCAACAATCCGTGTTTTCTCAAACTCCCTAGGTGGTGCTGAAGCACACTAGAGCTTGAGAACCACTGCTCTCTAGAGATAGGCAAGATCCACTTAACCTTGGTCACTTCAGGACCTCAAGTGGAAGCCTTCTGTTAATCTGCCTGGGGGCAGGCTCTTCTCTGATCATTTTGATGTGACAGATCTGGGATGGTGCCTGTTCATCTGTATCCTACCAAAGTCCCACAAGTAATCCAAATGCATACTCAAGTTTGAGGACTACCCTTAGAAAACAGCAAAATGTTTACGGCAAGGCTCTTGACTACATTTCAAGTGTGTAGGCAGTCACCATAATTCAAGAACAGCCCATTACTTGGGACAGAATGCAAACTGAGTGACCAGAGGATTTGAAAGCAGCTGTTGCAGAAAGAACTCAAGCCAGGCAAGCTAATGAAATGTGATGGCCATGAGGGGCGCCCATTCCAATGATGTGGTATAACTGAGCGACACTCAGAGACCAAAGAAGAAAGAGGATTCTGCAACTAAACACTCCGAGAGGTGTTTGGAGGGGACAGGGCGGAGAACAGGAGGAGAATGTTGGAGCAAATGCATCAGGTAACGTTGCAAAGTCAGGAGGCAGAGCTCTAAGCAGCAACAGTTTCTGCCGTCAGGCTAAGGACAATATTCATACAGACATTTTCCAAAATTATGTCTGTTATTTCAGCCGTCCTGACACACATGGAAAACAACTCACCAGTGGGGTCATCTTGGAACATGAAAGGCAAAGACACACACACCCTTCAACGAGAATCTTGGCAGCGTCAGTAATCTCAACGTGTATTAAAAATACCAGCAGCAAGTGCTTGATTTCCTGAGGATAATTACGCAGAGAAGGGTGACCAGCTGTTCTGCCTCTCCCAGAGGATGTGGGCTTAAGTGGCAACACAGGGGATGCAGCTCATTGTAAGGAGATCCTTTCTGACAGGAAAGTCTTGAGATGCAGACACCAGAATGGATTAACGCAGGAGGCTGAGGAAGGCCCTTCGCCGGAGAGAGCTGTCTGCTGGGGTGGTGCCCACAGCGCTCAGAGCTCTTCTTGCTTCCCTGAGAGAGCCCCGATAGCTCCGCAAATGCCATCCAAGGAAGCAGATGCAGAACAACTTCTAATACATGGATTGCCAAAAACCTGGAGGACTTGAGGGACGGAGGCAAACAGAGCTTGTTAGGTTTCAATAATCCTCTGAAGGCTCCCCTGGGAACTCCCTGACAATCCAAATTAGAGCACGCAAGCGGTCTACTCTTGATTGTTTAATAAGGAATGTTCCAGTTGGTGGATTTCAGTGGCCCTTTTCTTCTTTGTTCTACCCACTTTTAATCATTTCACTGCCTTTTAGAACTTCCACCAAGTGCTAATGATGGATAAAAACTGGAGAGAAAACTCAAGGCAGTTTTGCTATAGGTCAGTAACTCTGCTCTAGGAAGTGGCCTCCTAACACTCAGAGGGACGCCAGAACCTTCTTAAGTGACTGCAGTAAGGGGAATGACATCTATCTGGAGTCTCCAGACGGCACAGGGTGGACGGTTGGTCAGACTTCATTATCTTACAGATTGAATTTCTGCTCATAACTGGTAAGATTGAGAAAAAAACAATTACCTCATGGGGTGCTGGTGAGAACCAGATGGGCTAATAATGCTCAGTGTGGGGCACTGTCTCCCTCCCTGTACTGCTAGTCCTGCCAAACCGTGGAACTCTGGCTCATGCCCTAAAGAAGATCCTGGAAGATCCCGAAACAGGGTTTGAAGAGAGGAAAAAAAAATGAGAGAGAAGAAAGGAACAGTAGAAGCAGAAACATAGGAGCTGAGTCAGTAAATAGCACACAGACTCCCAGGGCTGCTGTTGCATCTCGGAAGCTACTGCCTGCTATTCCTACTACCATCACCACCACCACACCTGTTACCTAGAGTTTATAAAGGGCTTGCTGTATGCCAAGGAGTCAAGCACATTGCCACTGACCATATAACGAGTAAGTGGCAGATCCTAAATCTGAACCTAAATATACCTAAATCTAAAGCCCATGCATTTGTTATACCTTGGATAATGAAAAAAGATCAGGTGCCAGTAAGGTAAGGCTATGCGTTTTCCAACCAATCTGTTCTGTTTTGTTTTTACTGATTTTTTTTTCTTTTGTATTCTCCGTGCAGACTCTCACCAAGTGAGGTTCCCTAAGCTTGCCCTTATTCCTTGAAACCTGACAGACCCTGAACACAAATTTGGGTGGTTTCTCCATGTCTCTGCTCCAGATCTCTATCTGAGAGATCATTCAATCCCTCAAGCAGAAACTGGCTTCTGGACATCTCTGCCCTGAGATGGTTATTTAGTGCTATGAATCTCCCTCTGAGTACCACTTTAACTGCATCCAACAAATTTTAATATATTTTTTTCTGTGTTCCATTTTTCTAATTTCCCTTTAGATTTTCCCTCTGACTTATAGATTATTTAGATGTGTGTTGTTTAACTTTCAACAGTTTAGAGATTTTACTATTATCTTCCTGTTATGATTATTAGTTTAATTCCATTATGGTCAGAAAAAATACTTTGTATGATTTTATTTTAAGTTATTAAGTTTATTGAATGACCAAGAATATAGTTTATCTTGATGCATGTCCATTTTATACTTGAAAAGTATATAAATTCTGCTGTTGTTAGATAAATATCAGTAAAATCTATTTGGTTGTGGTATTATTTTGTTCCTCTGTTTTCTTGCTAACTTTATTTCCACTTGTTTATTTATTGTTGAGAGAGAAGTGTGAAATTCTCCAACTATAATTTCTCCTTTTATTTCTGTCACTCTCCCCAACCCTGCCTTTGCTTTGAAGCTTTGTTGTTAGGTGTATAAACACTTAAATTATTATGTTACCTTGGGGTTTTATCATTACACAATGTCTCTCTTTATCCCTGGTAATTTTCCTCGCTGTAAAGTATACTTTATCTGATATTTATATAGCCACATTAGCTTTTTTTCCTCATTATTGTTTGCACTGAGTTAACTTTTCCATTCTATTTTCCATTCCATTTTCCTTTATCCTATCAATATCATTTTTTAATTTTTTTTAAATTTTTTACTTAGAGACAGAGTATCACTATGTTGTCCAGGCTGGCCTCGAACTCCTGGGCTCAAGCAATCTTCCCACCTTAGCCTCCTGAGTAGCTGGGATTATAGGTATGTGTCATCATGCCCAGTTTATCCATTTTGTCATTATTTTAAAGTTGGCTTCTTTTAAATAGTTTATGGCTTAGATTTTATTTTTATTCATTGTAAAAATGCACATCTTTTAATTGGTGTATTTAGATTATTTATATTCCATGTAATTATTTTCATATTTGAATTTAGGTCTACCATTTTGTTATTTGTATTCTGTTTGATTCCTCTGTTATTCATTCCTCTTTTTCTCCTTTTATGCTTTCTTTGCAATAATTCAAAATTTTTGAGAATTTCATTTTAATTTTTCTATTCAATTTAGACTATAATTCTTTGTATATTATTTCTTGGTGGTTGTTCTACAGATTATAATATACAAACAACTTTTCACAGTTTACTTAGAGTTTATATTTTACCACTTCACATAGAATATTGAAATCTTCCCATCATATATTAATAATATTTGATACATTAATAACAGAAATAAAATTAAAAGACAATCCAGGAAAGACAGATCTCTTTATTCTCCCTCATTCTGTGTTGTTAGTTGTCATATATTACGTCCACATACTTGCTAGAGTGGAAACTTACTAGGTGCTCATGGCAAGTTAGAGAAAGAATTCTCACACTAGGAGTAGAATAGTTTTAGGAAAGAATGTTTATTTCACTTTTGAGAGAGAGAGAGAGAGAGAGAGAGAAAGAGAGAGAGAGAGAGAGAGAGAGAATATGGCCATAGCACTGAAGAAAATGTAGAGAGTAGTACTGGGCAGCTGAGGAAAGTTGCTTGGTGCTTTTAAAGGGTAAAGGTGGCTTTTCCCTCTGCTTCAGCAGACTGGTGACAGAAGTGGCAGCAAAGCAGTTGCAGTGGTTCGTTATTTTTTTCTCTATGTGGCTGACTTTATGAGTTCTTGGAGTCTGGTGCTGGTGTGAACCGAAGTGGGGAGCTGGCACCCCTACTGTCCACTTAGGGCTCTTCAAGGCTGAGAAAATGAAGTCTCAGAGATAATGAGTTAGACCACAGGTGTTTCAATTAAACAAAAGACAGTTGTACTGTGAGTTTACTTTTCTTACTTTCTGTTTGATTGTTTATTTTCCTCTGTTAGATAGATCATTAGTAAGACCACATTTCAATAATTTTGAAACCTCTTTTGACAATGTTATAACATTTTTTTCAGCTGCTCAAATTCGAACATAAGAGAATAGTTTATTATACTTACCTATATATTTAGCATTTCTTTCACTCTTCCTTCATTGCTCGTGTTCCAGGTTTCTCTCTGGTATTATTTCCCTTCTGCCTGAAGAACTTGCTTTAATATTTCTTTCATAGAAGGACTACTAATGACAGATACTCTTAGTTTTCTTTCATCTGAGAATATCTTTATTACATTTATATCTAAAGAATATTTTTGCTGGCTATAGCAGTCTCAACTGATAGTTCTTTTTCTTCAGCACTTTAATAATATATTTGTACTGCCTTCTCACTTTTATGCTAACCCTTGTTTCCCTGTAGGTAATGTGTTGTTTTTCTCTGGCTGCTTTCAAATATTTTACATTTCCTTAATTTGCAGCTATTAGATTATAATGTGTCTTGATGTGGATTTCTTTCAATTTATCATTTAGGAGGTTTGCTTATATGCTATAGTCTGGTTTGTTTGACTCCTCCAAATCTTGTGTGGAAATTTGATCCTCAATGTTGGAGGCAGGGCCTAATGGGAGATGTCTGGGTGGGTGGTGGGTGATGGAAGTGTAGGGGGTGTAGGAGGGTGGATGCCTTGGTGCCATCCTCATGGTAATGAGTGGATTGGTGACATCCTCACAGTAATGAGTTCTCACTCTATCACTTCCCACCAGAGTTGGTTGTTAAAAAGAACCTGGTGTTAGGTCTGGTGAAAGGTAAACGCGTGGCAAGGAGGTGGCTTAGGGCAGAGAATGGGAACCAAATTGTAGCTAGGCACCAGATTGCAGCTAGGGACTGTTCCCTGGTGGGAACATACATGGTAAGCATTTCCTAGTAAACTTCAACAGACCTAGAGCTCATTAACATCCAATTAGCATAACGGGTAGAGCTTCATGGAGAATTCTGGAAGAGACACATGCACAGAAAGGTAAACTGTTATATAACCTACCCTGTTATGTAACCTGTCATGTGATCTATTATGTAACACCGAGCTGTCGATCACCCCCATAGGCAGGAAACAGCAACCAGTTCTGCCAAGGGAAAGGCAGACAAACTAGTGAGCTTATAAAAGACAGCATGTACTTAGTCTTCAGCATCTTTCTCCACTTGCAGGGACTGACCCATTCTACTCTCTCTGAAATGTATTTAAACTTTTTGTAGCTTTCCTCTGTACTTTCTTTATTTTATGTGATAAACTGTTTTTATAAAATTTCTCTGTGTCTGCGATCACTCCGTCATCAGCTCGACTTGGTACCAGTACTCATTCCTGATGCTGGAAACTGGGGGACCAGCGGAACATCCACACAGATGAACCTAACACTGGCACCTCCCCTCCTTGTTCCTCCCTCACCATGTGATCTCTGGCCATGCAGGCTCCCCTTCATCCTCCACCATGAGGGAAAGTAGCCTAAGGTTCCCACCAGAAGCAGATGCCAGCGCCGTGCTTCTTGTATAGCCTGTAGAACCATGAGCCAAATAAACCTCTTTTGATATAAATTACCTAGCCTCAGGGATTACTTTATAGCAACACAAATAGACTAAGACACTGTACTTCTGCAATCTATAAGTTTATGTCCTTTGCCAAATTTAGGAAACTTTTAGCCATTTTTTTCTCAAACCAGATTTCTGTGACACACTCTGTATTGCCTTTCTGGAACTCTGATGACATAAATGTTAGATCTTTTGCTGCTTTTTCCAGAGGTCTCTGAGCCTTTGTTAATTTTTATCATTTTTTTCTCCTGCCATTCAGATTGTATAATATCTCTCTTCAAATTTATTGACTCTATCTTTTATCATTCTCATTCTACTATGGACCCCATCTACTGAGTTATTTATGTCAATTTTTAAAGATTTTTTAGTTCTCAAATTTTCGTTTGGTTCTTCCTTATATTATCTATTTCTTTGTGGAGACTTTCAATCTTTCTATTTGTTTCAAGGATGTTCAACCTTACTTCTTGGAACGTGATCATAATAGTGGCTCTTGACTGCTTTTTCAGCTATGAGTTGAAATTTACCTACGCTTTCACTTGCTGAGCAATTTTGGATTGTATCCCAGACATTTTAAATATTGCATCATGAGATCGTGAGTCTTGTTTAAATCTTAAGGAGACCGTTGACTTTTTTTGTAAGTTTGTTTGTGTTAGCAGACAAGTTACCTGGTTAGTTTCAGTTCACAGCTTCTGACCCACTTTCTTCCAGCTGTGGTTCCAACATCCACTCATTTCACTAGGTCTTTTGGTGCTGCTTAGTCTGTTCTATATGTGCAATCCCAGTGGCCAGTCTGAGACCTGGCTGGAGATCTATCCTTTAATGAAGTTCTCAAGGACTATAGTTTGCTGTTCAAGATTAGATACGTTCATGAACAGCTCTCAGATGAGCCTAGGGTTCATAAACAACATTATGGGATTTATCTCTTAATCTCCCCCTTCTCTGCAATCTGTCTGATGTTTTCATGATCCCAGACCCTACTCCCCCTTCCCATTACTATAGTCAGAAAGTCAGGCTTTATTTTCTCTGTTCTACTTCACAATTCCCATGATAGCATCTGTATTAGTACGAAGAAGCATGAGGTCAGAGAGGAAAACAGCACTAGGAATGGCTCTTTCTTTCAGCACTTTAATAATGTAGTCACTCTTGTGATTGCAGCTCCTTTGCTCAGAGTGGATTCTCCTCCCTGAGAGTGGTTCCCTCGGGCCACTGCTGCCATCATCTTACAGGAGAGGATTTCTTTTGGAGCTTTTAAATCTCTCCTGTGGTGTACTTCTGGATTCTGGCTGTTATTGAGGCCTGGAAGGATGATCCTGGAGGGGGAGAAATTTTAGTCTCTTCTGAGAGCATTTTCTTTATTTTACCACCAATATAAGGCTATTATGCTTTATGTTGTACTTGGTCTGATTATGTTCAATTTAAAGTTGTTGATGAATTTCATTAACTGAAATTACACCTTTTTTTCCCACCAACAATTAAGACCTACTGTACTGATAGATTCAGTATCAAGACTTCCAGATCTATAACCAACCTCAGGGAACAGGTTGAACGAACAGTAGGGAAGGGGGAGGAGGCTCAGTTTTCCAGAGAAGCCCACGTCAGATGTGGTCAGTAGGGGGTCCCACATTCTGAGGATGGGATTCAAGGTCTGTATTACAGAGGACTGGTAGATTGGAAGAGTCAGAAAAACCTGCAGTGTGTCTTCTGATATGGTAAAAAGGAAGAGTAGAACCTCCATCAGATTAATGTTCAAAAGGGGTGCTTAAATTATTGTGTGAAGTGATAACTAATCCATAAGCTTCAGAATCCCTCTGTTACACATGTCTCATTTTATAGCCAAGATTTTGAGCTTTTCCCCATCCTTCTACCAACCAAGTATCAGGATAATTTTTGCATTTACTTAGCCCAAAATAAAATTTTGACTATATTCATAAGCATGGCCTCAGATTGTTTTTAATGCCAAAGATATTTGATTGCTTGGATTTTCTTGATACTGTTTACATTATGGTAAGCAGATGAAAATCTTCCATATTCAAAATGCATCCCAGAAATCACTTCATATGTCTACAAAATCAAAACAGAATTGAGAAGACTCTTTTTCATGGAAACCCTGTTTGCAAAAATAAACACACAGCAGCCTAAATCACACATAACAGACAACAAATGTGGTAGGCAGAATAGTGGCCCCCCAAAGATGTCTGGTCTGCATGCTAATCTTTTCGACCTATGAATATGTAACCTTACATGACAAAAAAGACTTTGTAGGTGTGATTAAGTTAAGGAGTTTAGATGGGGAGATTATCCTGGGTTATCCAGGTGGGCCCAATGTCATCACAGGGTCCCTTATGAGGGACCAAGTGAGGCAGGAGAGTCAGAGAAGGGACTTTGGTGACAGAAGCAGAGGTTGCAGTGATGTGGCTACAAGCCAGTGCAGACAGCCTAAAGGAGACCGAAAAGTAAGCAATGGATTCTCCCCAAAAGCCACCAGAAGAAACGTGGCCCTTGATTTTAGCCACATACGACCCATTTTGGATTTTTAAACTCCAGAAGTGTAAAATAATTAACTTATGCTGTTTCGAGTCACTAAGTTTGTAGTAATTTGCTACAGCATTTATAGTAAAAATTAGAGTAGTAATTTTTTTACACCACGATTTTGGAAGAAGAATCTACATGAAGATGCATCCCAATGAATTTGCCTGGACCTCAGGCTCATTTGGAATCTGTTAATATGTGGCGAAGCAGGGAAGAGGAAGGCAGAAGGAGGGGAAAGAACAGGAAAGACAGGAGATCACTTTGGGAAAGCCCTAAGACCAGCTGGAACTTCAGGCCCACTTTTTATTTTATCTGTTTTGCTAATTTGAATATAATTTTCTGTCTCCTGTATTTCTGTTTTATGTTGCTTGACTTCTTCCTCAAAAGTAGAGATGAAATGTCTTTATTCAAGTAGTTTTACAAAACGCACTCAGAATGTTTCAGGTTTATATAAAGAATCAAAGGTAAACCCTACTGTGAAACTTTCTTCTGCTTATTAGTAAACAGGTCAAATTTGCCTCAATGTGACTCCTAATTTAAATGATTTGTTTTAGTTGGATATTTTTGCTTTTCCTTCTTTCATGATATATTAAAATAAAGGCAGACTTCCAGAGAAGAATAGCAAAAGCACAAATAGGTAATAGCTTCAGCTCTCAGGGTTTTATTTAAATGATGAATGGAAATGACAATGGAGATAAACCTTCCTGAGCTCTGGGAATGATATCGCAGAGTAGAAACCTCGGGGAACAGAGTTAGCAGGAAGTAATGGAAATCAGACTTTTTTCCTGAGAAGGAGCAGCTGCCTGGGAAGTAATCAGAGAAGATGCTACTAAAATCCTTCTAAGATCTCTTAATTCAGAGAATTAGAGCTAGGGGTGAGGAAAGACCATGGGGCATGTGGAGCCCTCTGCCACCTGGAAGTCACTGGCTGTGTGGAAAGCCATAGGTGATTGGGGTGATTAGGGCATGGAGCTAGAACAGGAAGTCTCCTGCCATGGCTTACTCCTGGAGTTTGGGCTGCACTAAAGAGAAAAGCCAATTACCAGGACAGTGTGTGTCCACCTTTGTGTTTTTTCCAATACAGTGAAAAAATATCAAAATACCCTGGGGGTGTAAATTAACTGCCTACTCACTTTCCCGAGGTTTGCTACATCTCTATAAACTAACACAAAAGTACAATAAATGTCATCTTTATTGCATTTTTTTTTCCTGGACTCAAAAATTTCAGGAATGTGATTATCCCTTGGGATAAATATAACACACATTTAACTATAAACCAATATGTAAAGATGATCAAAGAGAAAATAATCATCAACTCTAAGCAAGGATATTGCATGCCAATGGAAGACAATTTCTATAGAAAACCAGAGGAATTTGCTGCCAAGAACAAGAAGAAAAATTTGAGAATTTCTCATTTTCAATTCTAAATGACTGAAGAGAAAACTAACTTTGAAACAAGTTTGAGGAGTTATGAATAGGGCTTTGTTGAGTCTGCATGAAGAATAAAAATATATATTGGCTGGTTGGGAAATTATAAACAATACAGGTGGAGTATGACAGATGAGCTTTTGCAAACATCAGATTGGAAAAATAGTAGACATATATGAGTAATGTAAAAATTACATGGAAAAGATAAAAAGAAGAAAAGAAAAATAAAGTTAATTTTGCCTAGCAGTTGCCTGTACTATATATAGTTGGCTAATATATCCGAACAGTTCCTTAAATGTTACTGTCCTGTTCCAATTCTGCAATAAAAGGAACAGAGTGACTACCGTAGTCCAAATTTTCTGGACAGCCTTCTCTAGACAGCCTTCCAAGCAGCGGAATCTTGGCAGTGGTGAAGATCTGGATATTATGGATTAATATCCTTGGCCTGCTCTTGATCAAGCGTAAAAAAGAGTTTAACCATAGACCGTACACCCAATTTGATGACAGTAAATTTATTGGGAAAAGCAAATTGTGTTAAAACTCTACTTTTCAACTTATGGTTGAGTTGCGACCATAGGTTGACTACAGATAGGAGAGTTTGACAAAAATCAATAAAAGTGTTCTGTGAGAATCAATTATCTATATAGAACTTGCAATAAAAAGTATTATACATTTTATTTTTTTGTAAATTGCATGCTACAATCCTTTATGTAAGCAAAATTTAAAATAAACCTGTGTGTATTAAACACACACATACACACATACACGTTTTTCCAAAGCCAGTTATTAAATATTGACCAGCACATCACTGTTTATAGATGATGATATTTCTTAAAAATCAATTAGAATTAACTGAAAAATTAACTATATACAAAATAAATATAAAAATGCTTATAGTAATTTTCTAATTAATAAAATTGACAGCAAAGTTTGATTTGTTAATTGAAAACAAGCTATTAAAGGAGAAAAATCATTAAAAATCATAATATATACCTGAAAAATATAATTTCAACTTAACTATTTACAGCAATTTGCCAATTTGGGGGGTATAAAGCTAAGGTCATTATTTTAGTGTATGTGCAGTCATTAAAATTCCCTTTGTCTTTCTTATATAAATCACATCCATTAGTGCAAGGCTTTGAGGACATGAACTGATCTCCAAAACCTGCCCAAGATCACAAAAGCTGGTAAGTGACAGACCTGAGATTTGACCCCTGGTAGTGTGGACACAGAACCCGCCTTCTTAAGTAGTGCACCGCCCCGACTCACCTTATGTAGACGCTAGAGAGCAGATCAGCGGCCGGGAGTGTTCATTGTGCAGGAGTCACCAGTATTGACTCTGACTGACAGAGACACAGGAGGGCATTGGTCATGGGAGAATCTGTTACAGCAGCTTTATTTGATAATAACAATAACTAATTTAAAGGTATCATAAAACTCTTGATTGAAAACCACAGAGATATCACTTTTCATACACTAGGATGGCTAGAATAAAAAAGTCAGATAATATTAATAATAAATGTTGGTGAGTATGTGGAGAAATTTGAACTCTTATACACTGCTGGTGGGAATGAAAAATGGTGTAGCTGAAGTGGAAAACAGTCTGGCAGTAACTCAAATGGTTAAATATAGAGTTACCATATGATGCAGTAATTCTACTCCCCGGTATCTACCCAGCAGAAATGGAAACATATGTCCACAGAAAAACTTGTATACAAATGTTTATAGAAGCATCATTCACAATAGCCAAAAAGTGAAACAACTGTTTAAAAATTCCAGGAGCAATACTAAAATACATGTTAATAAAATATGAAATACACTTTTTCTAAGTGAAAAAAGTATTGCAACTTCAATGAGTGACATAAAAGAAGACTTGAAAAAAAGAGAGATGTGTATTTGTGTAGGCAGAATTTTGTTCTGTGCTTATGTATAATATATTGAATAACTCAATTTTATAAACAGATTAATCCCAAGTTTTTTTTTAAATTTAAGTAAATTAATTCCAATTGAAATCTCACTTCCCCCCCTTTTGTATTTGTTGATAGGATTCTAAAGTTGACTTGAAATTTAAAAGCTGATGAGACTGTCTTGAGAGTTTAAAAAAATAAGAATAAAAAGAGCAGATTTACTTTACCACATATAAGGTATGATTTAGTTTCAATACTTGTACGAGTATGAAGAGGCAGATATTTTAATTAAACAGAGGGACCAGGAACAAAATAAATGATTAAATTTGTATACAAAATAATTGAGGATAAAAACAATTATTGAATAAATTCTAACAAGAAAACTAGTAAAAGACGAATTTCAATTTCTATCTCATACCTTCCATTAAAATAAATTACAGATGGATTAAAAAATGTAACCTACCTAAAATCTAAAGCCATAAAAGAACTACAATGAAATAAATATAGGTGATATCAGTTGAGAAAGAGCATCCTAGAAACAAAATCTTTAAAAGAAATCATAAATGAATATGTTGACGTGACACAAAAATGTAAATCTTCTATGTGTCAGGAAGCACTATAAAATTTAAAGTGAAATAGCAAAGAGGGAAGGTATGTGCAACATATAAAAGCTTCCTACATGTAGCGTGAACAGAGCTTTTACCAATCACTTTTAAAAAAGCAACGAAGACTATAAATCACATATGCAATTAATTATTTAATTAAAAAATCTAATTAGGAAAACATTTTGCCATGCACAAATAATAAATTAGTGCAAATTTATGGGAAATTAGATATTATTTTTTACATAGATAAAATTTAAAGGAATGATAACCACTGTTGTCAAGAGTGAAATGAAACATTCTTGAAAATTTTTAGTTTGTCTATAAATGTTCTTAATAATTTCAGAGAGAAATTGTCCTAAAGAAATGATTAGTGATGTCAAAATTCTAACACATAAGGACATTCATGATTGTATTATTTATTGTTACCAAAAATAACTAAATAAAAGTGACCTTAATGGCCCCAAATAGGGTGCATGCTAAACAAATTTTGATACATTCATGTGATTAAAAATTATATAGCTACCAGCAATCAGAGTTTCAGAGAATTTAATTATATGAGAAAATGCTCCTGATATGGCAAGTCCAAAACTTAATGTACATAATTCCAATTACTTTTTTATGTATACACCCTCCCCACCCCCACCAAACCATGTTTAAGAAAACACACATGAACTGGAAAAAATGTTTATGATGTTTAAATGTTTATAATGATGATCTCTGGCTAATGGTATGTCCCAAAATTTCTATTTTCTCCTGAAAGTTTTTAAATTTTTGTAAATTTTCTATAATGAACTTACTTTTGTAAGTAGGAGTTAAGTTATTAAAATAGAAACATAAGTTTTAAATTGAAGGTATTACATAGATTGTTTACAATTAAATAATAAATATTCAATCATCAAACATTTATTGAACATTTACTATGTCCCCAGCATAATTCTAGGCACAGCAGGGCTCAAACAACTTTTTAGCCCTCTGAAACCTTACATCCTAGTAACAGATTACACAAAAACATCTCTCCTAGACTCCGCTGCCAAAAAGACTATGTTTGGGGGGCTCAAAGAAATTGGCCCAGAATAGGGAATCATGATAAGAATCTTATGTTCTTATTCTGACTCAACTAACTCAGGAGGCATTCTCTAACCATGTAAACATTGGCTAACTATGGACCCCTCATAGGGAAGCCACAGATTTATGTCAGAGTAGTCAGGCACCTAATGGCATAACAGAAAATATGCATGGCTTAAGTCTAGACTCCTTCTCTTTCCTGGAACTCAGAGGTTATAATCCTGTTCATAGCTTTTCTACTACATGGTTTGTTCAAATTCACTAGTAATTTCTGATCCACAAAGATATGTCTATTTACAGCCGATGGACGGAAATATTTATTCTATTGGCTCTGTCATTTAAACAAATTCAGTTATGTCCACATTGTCCCATCCACTTTAGATTCTAAATTTCTGGGGGGCAGGACCCTACAGGCTACTCTGAAATTTGTAAAGACACTAACTTAAACACATTAATTCTTAATAAAGACTCAAATGCTTCAGGATGATTAACACTGGGTTATTCAGTACACAGTAGAAAACTGTGCACATTATCTGATTAATGACTTACCTGGGGTGGCGTATAAATATGCTTTTACAAACTTGTCTATACATGCTTTGCTTGCTGTGATAAAAATCATGCTTCCAGACTATTTACACAAAATTAAGCTGACACTGCCAAAAAGTGAGTTACTCTTAGTTGAGAGAATGTATATACTTTTATAGGAGTCTGTGTTACTGAGGGGCCCAAGAAATTATAATGTGTGTTTCTCTCTTGCACTACCATATTCATGGAAGAAGAATATTGCCAGACTAGATTATTTTTACATCAAAATTTATATTGACTCTGTGAAGAAATGGCTTTTGGCAACCCAATCTTTTATTTGTTCTATATTTTCCCTTCCTGGGAAGAAAGATTTTGGCTCTACCAGTATATCCACTATTTTGCTTATTTAAGACATATGCCTAGTTCAAAGGAGATCTGAGGAAGGCCCCTAAATCTGCACAGAGCTCAGAAGAAAATCATCATATGACTTCTAAAGCCTGCATTTTAAAATTTCAATAAGCATCAGAATACTCTGTAGAGCTTTTACAAATAATTTCCTAGGCCCCATCCTTAGCAATTACAGTTTTAATAGATTTGGCTTGAACCAAGAATTGTTGTTAAAGAACAAAACAAACAAACAAAACACTGTACACAGGTGATTCTGATATGTCCTAAAGGTAGAGAACCACTACCTTAAGATATATTAATAACTCCTCAAAAAATTTTAAAATCATGTCAGAAAATTAATTGTTCATATAACAATTTTCTAGCTCTGGTTGCACCTCCCTTGTGAGCTGCAGTGAGAAGGCTAGGTAGTCCTGGGCACCCTTGCATCCCAGGTGATTGTAAAATGCTGACTGGACAAAACTGAAACAGAATAGGAAGACGGCAGCAAATCCTTCAGGACAAGATGGTTGACCAAAGGCACCAACTGCCAGAGCATCTCAGTAAGAAAGAGACGTTTTAGATGAAAGAGAAAAAACAAACAGACAAACATAAATTGGATGTGGGTCTGAAGGAAGGGTGCCAGAGCCTTTGTGAGAGTACATGGGAAGAAGCTGCGGTACAGAACAAGAAGGAGCAAGGTTCCGCAAAGATCAACCTTTGAGGGGCTTGGAGTCCAGTGAGAAGGGTAGGTGGAGTGGTTTACTTCTCCCTCCCTCACGTCTCTCACAGTCGGTGGGTTCCCAAGCTGCTGGAGAGACTTTCTGCCCACATGAGCCCAGAGGCTGCTGCCGCCAGTGAGCTGGTAACTTCTCGTGGACAGGGCACCAGGCTCCCAGCTCCTCTGGGCACTTCCCTCCTCCACCGACCTGAGCTCGATTGGCAGGTACCACATTGTTTCTGCACTCACTGTGTGCCTTTGTCCTCCCCAGGGAGCTTTAACTCCTCAGGTTTCATCCTGCTCATTTCCACACAGACATTTTCCAACTCTGGCCCAGAGTGCAGGAGCCATAGGGGTCCAGTGGGTCTCAGGTGATTTGTGGGACTCCAGCGCCTGCACATTCTTGGTGGACTGCCTCCAGGAGAGAGGGTGGGAGATGACCAGAGTGCTAGCATTCCTCCATACACACTCTTTTCTTCCTCTTCCCCTCCCCCACCTGCAGCTCCAAAGAGAGACAATTAAGCCACCACACCAAAGCTTCCACAGAAAGTGGGGCTCAGGCCTTTCTTCCTGGGGTCTTGCAGTGGACTGAGGGGTGCTCAGACTGTGACCTCCCTGCTTTCTGGCCCTCCCTGGTACTGCTTGCCCACCAGCTCCATTGGAACAGGACACACCCCACGGTGGAGGGACATTGATCTTGCTCAGGCACCCCATGATTGACTTGGGACCAGCACATTTCTCACTGGCGTGATCAGGAATTGATCTTCTTGGTCTCGGGAGGTGAGGGAGCCCGCATGGGCAGATTGGAGGGAGAGTGTAGTGTGGGCCCTAGCTGCAGCATGCTCACAGGGCACCCCTGCCTCAATGGGAGGGCTGCACTATCCTGAGGGGAGAGCCTCCTGGCCCATAGCACAGTCATGGGGGTGCTTGTATGGCTTGGGCTCCTGCCTACCAGCAGATGCCGAGAACACACTGTGGAACGGAGGAGGGGGAAGAGGAGAGAAGCCCACTGTAGACATCCAGTTTGTGAATCTCAGATGAACCTGCCTCCACAGGCAGACTTTCTGATTGGGTGGGGCCAATTTAGTCCCTCCCTGACAACACTGCCAAGTTGCTGAGAGCAGACCTTTGACCCCTGCCAAAACAGCTACCTTACCAACTTTTGTGGAGCCTGAGGATAAGCTCGCCCAACCCAGCCCGACCCGGCCACCCCACCCCACCCACCTCTGCTGTGACAGAGAATAAGGATTCATCTGGAAGTTTGAGGGCCCTACCCACCACCTGAGGCATGTGAGTGCTTCTCCTGAGGAACTAGAGCCAGTCAGAGGACCAAAAAACAACATTGCAGCTTGTTCCTTCTAGAAAGTGCCTCCTGAGAGGGAGGTCAATTTACGTGCCCTTTTACTGCATTTACTGACTCAATTTTACAAGATGTGTGGGGGTCCAAGGAGTGGCCATTTGAGGAAGTGCCTACTCTTGCCCACAAAAAATTGCACTACTGGATAAGAGCAGAGAGAATCCAGCTGGGGACTTAGCATACAGGCATTTATCTCCCTCCCTTGTGAACAGCTCTCCCAGTTTGGAGAGTTTGTCTTGAGCCTCCTATCAGCAGCTCCCCGTAGTGGCCAGAAAAGCAAATTTTTGAGCCCCACTGAGGTTTTGCAAAGCCTTTCAAGGCTCCCACAACCTAGCCAAGAACTGCCTTGCTCCTCCCCCAGCTCAGTGGTGGTGGAGATCAAGAAACCCCCTGGGAGCTACAGGGTCCCTCCTAAAGCTTGGGACACTCCAGTACTTCACCTGTAGGACCAGAATCTACCATGGACATCAAAGAACATCTCAGCAGCTGGCTCTATCTCACAAACATAAACCAATGACAGGGAGAACAACAATGTAGCTCATCATAACATCTTCCAACTTAAGCAAACAGGGTGTGGCTGATTCATAGTCATGAGTACCACACACCATTACTGAGAGTAAGCTGGGAGACTGGGAGACCTAACTCATTGCATACTGTTGGGAAGAGGTGAAGACAGCAGATCAGAGGTAACTTGAGAAGTGCAAGAAATGTGCTAGAACACCCCATAGGCACTAAGGACCAGCACTCCTCCCCCTGGCACACTCAGAGATCAATCTTCAGGGATCCAGAGACAGGCCCATTAGCCAGGCCTAGCAACCCAAGGTCTCCACTGGGAGAGGCCAGATGAGAAGTAATCAGTGAAAAAACTCTGGAAACATGAAAAATCAGGTGAAAGAACACCCCCCAAAGAAAATAATAACTCCTTACCCGTGGATACCAACTAAAACAAAAAGATTGAAATGACAAATGAAAAAATCTGAATATGGATTGTCAGGAAGCTCAATGAAATACAAGACAAAATAGAAACTCAACACAAAGAAACAACAAAAATGATGCAGGAAATGAATGAATGAATGAAAAATATGCTAAGGAAATCAAATTATTTAAAAAAATCACACAGAACTTCTGGAAATGAAAAATTCATTCAGGGAAATAAAAAACACAGTGGAAAGCCTTAAGAATGGGCTAGATCAGACATAATAAAGAATCTCAGAGCTTGAAGACAACATCTTTGAGTTAAACAAGTCCATCAAAAAGAAAGATCTGAGAAGCAAGAGGAATGAAAAACACATGCAAGAAATACAGGATTATGTAAAGAGGCCTAACATAAGAATTACAGCCATCCATGAGGGTGATGAAGAAAATAAACAGGGTTGGAAAACCTATTTGAGGGAATAATTAAGGAAAATTCCCCTGGCCTTGATAGAAATCTAGATATTCAAGTACAAGAAGTATAAAGGACCCCAAAGAGGCAACATCAGAACAGATAGTCACCAGACTTGCCAATGTAAACATGAAAGAGGCACTCCTATGAGCCATAAGGTGAAAGCAACAGGTATTTTACAAAGGAAAAACCATCAGACTAATGCAGACTTCTCAACTGAGACCTTACAAGCCAGAGGGATTAGCACCCAATTCTCAGTCTTATCAAACATAATAATGGCCAGCCTAGAATTTTGTATCCTCATTCCTATCTGAGGGACAAATAAAGACTTTCTCAGACAAGGGAACACTGAAGGAATTTGTCAAGACCAGACCTGCCCAGCACAAGTACTCAGAACTGTATTATACACAGATCAGCACAGTAGACACCCACAATGTTAAATCACCCAAAAGCTAAAGGTCAGAGCCCGGATACCACAGTGGCTCAAGTGGTACAACAAAGCAATAAAGTTCTACTCAACAGGATGAACAACATTCCACCCCACTTATAAATTTTTTCAATAAATGTGAATGGCTTGAACTCCCCACTGAAGAGACACAGAGACAATGGAGAAAAAAATACAAGCCAAGTATCTGCTGTTTCCAGGAAACATATCTGACATACAAGGACTCAGACTCAACTTGAAGGGATGGAAAACAATATTTCATGCAAATGGAAACCAAAAGAAAGTTGGTGTAGCCATTCTTATATCAGATAACATAGGCTTCACATCAGTAAAAGTAAAGAAAGACAAAGATGGTCATTATATAATGGTGAAGGAAATAATTCAAGAAGAAGACATAACAATCCTAAATATTTAAGCAACTAACACAGGCATGCCAAGATCCATAAAGCAAACCCTACTTGATCTAAACAAAATGATAAACAGCAGTATAATAATAGCCAGGGACTTCAACACCCCACTGACAGAATGGGATAGATCCTCCAATCAGAAAATAAGGAAAGAAATGACGGACTTAATGGAATTCTAGAACAAATGAGCCTAACAGACAATTGCAGAACATTCTACCCCAAAACCACTGAATGTACGTTTTTCTCATCAGTTCATGAAACATTCTCTAAGACTGATCAGATGCTAGGGCACAAAATATGTCTCAACAAATATAAAAAGAATTGAAATCATACCAGATGTCTTCTCAGACCACAGTAGAATAAAATTAGAAATCAATTCCAACAGGAACACCCAACTCTACACAAAGTCATGGAAATTAAACAACCTACTGCTGAATAGTTATTAGGTCAGGGAGGAAATTAAGATGGAAATCAAAGATTCTTTGAACTAAATGACAAAGGGGACACAAGTTATCAAAATCTGTGGGACACAGTGAAAGCAGTCCTGAGAGGAAAATTCATAGCTTTAAATGCCTATATCCAAAAGACACAAAGATCACAAACCAACAACTAATGAATCATCTCAAGTAATTGGAAGAGGAAGAGCTAACCAATTCCAAACCTATCAGAAGAAAAGAAATAACTACGGTCATAGCTGAACTAAATGAAATCAATAAAAAAAGAATTATACAGAAGATTAATGAAACAAAAAGTTGTCTCTTTAACAAGTTGCACAGAACCGATAGGCCTCTCACTAGATTAACCAGAAACAGAAAAGAAAGGACCCTGATAAGCTCAATCAGAAATGAAATAGGAGATACTACAATTGATACCATGGAAATACAAAATATCATCTCTAAATACTATAAAAATATCTATGCACATAAACTTGAAAACATGGAAGAAATGGATGAATTCTTGAAAACACAGAACATACTTAGGCTCATTCAGGAAGAAATAGAGCTCCCAAACAGTAACAAATTTGAAGCAGCAATAAAAATCAAGTAACAAATTTGAAGCAGCAATAAAAATCTCCTAACAAAAAAATTCTGGACCAAATGGTTTCAGAGCCTAAGTCTACCAGACCTACAAAGAAGAACTGGTTTACACTGCAGAAGTTATTTCATAATATAGAGAAGGTAGGAATCCTCCCCAACTCATTCTATGAAGCCAATATCACCTTGATACCAAAGCCAGGAAAGGACAAAACAAAAATAGAAAACTATAGACCAATATCCCTTATGAATATAGAGGCAAAAATTTGTAATAAAATTCTAGCAAACTGAATTGATGTGCATATCAAAAAAAAAAAATAGTCCACCCTGATCAAATGGGCTTCATCTCAGAGATGCAAGGATAGTTTAGAATATGCAAATCTATAAATGTGATTTACCACATAAATAGAAGCAAAAACAAAGACGATATGATTCTCTTGATAGATGCAGAAAAAGAATTTGACAAAATTCAGCACCCTTTTATGATAAGAACTTTTAACAAAATAGCCATAGAGGGAACATACCTTAATATTATAAAAGCCATATATAACAAACTCACAGCCAACATCATACTGAACAGGGGAAAACAGAAAGTATTTCCACTTAGAACTGGAACCAGACAAGGTTGCCCACTGTCGGTGCTTCTATTTTTTTTTTTTTCTCCCTCTAGAACCTATGTCAATAGCGCTTATATTCAACATAGTACTGGAAGCCCTAGCCAGAGTAATCAGGCAAGAAAAAGAAATCAAGTGTATCCAAATGGGGGCAGAAGGGGTTAAACTGTTGCTCTTTGATGATGATATGATCTTATATCTAGAAAACCCCAATGATCTGCCAAGAGACTCCTGGAATTAATAAATTCATCAAAGTCTCAGGTTACAAAATCAATGTATACAAATCAATCATACACCAACAACAGTAAAGCCGAGAATCAAATAAAACACTCAATACCTTTCACAACAGCAACAAAGAAAATAAAGTACCTAGGAATACATTTAACCAAGGAAGGGAAAGACCTCTACAGGAAGAACTACAAAGCACTGAGGAAGGAAATAGCAGAGGATGTAAACAAATGGAAAAACATCATTATCATGGATTGCCAGAATCAACATTGTTAAAATACCTATACTATCCAAAGTGATTTACAGATTCAATGCAATCCCCCATTAAAATACCAACATCATTTTTTCCAGACCTAGAAAAAATAATTCTATTATTTATATGGTACCAGAAAAGACCCTGTATAGCCAAAGCAACCTTTAGCAAAAAGAACAAATTGGGAAGCATCACTTTACCAGACTTTGAGTTATACTACAAGGCTATAGTAGCCAAAACAGCATAGTATTGACAGAAGAACAGAAATATAGACCACTTCATTACAACAGAGAACCAAGATATAAAACTATCCTCATATTGCCATCTGATCTTTGACAAAGCAGATAAAAATATATACTGGGGAAAAGAATCCCTATTCAATAAATAGTGCTGGGAAAATTGGATAGCCACATGTAGAAGACTGAAACTGGATCTGAACCTTTAACTCTTCACAAAAATTGACTCATGATGGATAATAGACTTAAACCTAAGGCATGAAACTATAAGAATTCTAGAAGAAGAGGTTGGAAAAACTCTTATAGATATTGCAAATCAAAACAACAATGAGATATCACCTAACTCCAGTGAGAATGACTTTTATCAAAAAGTCTCCAAACAACATACGCTGGTGTGTATGCAGAGAGAAAGGAACACTTATACACTATTGGTGGGACTGCAAACTAGTTCAATCTTTATGGAAGGTAGTATGGAGATAGCCCAAAAAACTAAAAGTAGACCTACCATTTAATCCAGCAATCCCACTGCTGGGTATTTACCCAAAGGGGGGAAAAAAAGACACTTGCATTAGAATGCCTTTTTTAAAAAATTTTTTTAGACAGAGTCTCACTCTGTCACCTGTGCTAGAGTGTAGAGTGTCGTGGCATCAGCCTAACTTACAGCAACCTCAAACTCCTTTGCTCAAGTGATCCTCCTGCCGCATGCTCCTGAGTAGCTGGGACAACATGTCTGGCAAATTTTGTCTATTTTTAATAGAGAAGGGGTCTCGCTCTTGCTTAGGGCTCAGGATGGTTTCAAGCTCCTGACCTCGAGCGATCTTCCCGCCTGAGCCTCCCGGATTGCTAGGATTACAGGAGTGAGCCACGGCACTCAGCCAAACTCGAATGTTTATAGTTCCACAATTCATAATTGCAAAGATGTGCAAACAACCCAAGTGCCCATCAATACATGAGTGGATTAATAAAATGTGATATATGTATACCATGGAGTATTACTCAGCCATAAAAAAAATTAACCCTTTGTAAAAACCTGGATGGAACTGGAGATCATCCTCCTAAGTGAAGTATCACAAGAATGGAAAAACAAATACTACATGTACTCACTATTAAATTAGATCCAAATCATCAACATTTATGTGCACATATGGTAGTAAAATTCAATGGAAATCAAGCAGATGGGAGGGCAGATGAGGGGATGGGTAAATTCATACCTAACAGGTACAATGCACACTATCTGGGTGATGGACACAATTATAACTTGACTCAAACTGTGCAAAAGTAATTCATGTAACCAGAACATTTGTACGCCTGTAATAATCTGAAATAAAAAAAATTAAAATAAAAAATCCCCAATAGTGTATATAATTTAGATCTCTCAACTTAATTCTATTCAACCAGTATCTATGAAGTATCTATTATGTAAAAGTCACCTTGTTTTAATTGGGTAAATACAAAAAAAAAAAATAGAAAACCTTATTGCATAATTACACTAATAATTAAACTCCAAGGAAGAATCTGGTAGAATCTATAAGAGATCAAAAAGGTGTTATTCTAACAGCACCTTTGGAATTTTGAAGGAGGAAGAGGTCTTGTCAATCCCATAAGAGTATTTGGTATAGACATTGATTGATGTCAGGACAGGACAGGGTGCTGCAGGAGTAGGGAATGGAAAAATATGGGGCAAATTGCTGGAACTAAAATAGAAAAAATAAAACGGAAAAGTTCCTTTGGAGAATTAATTGCAGAGGCAACAATACAGTCTAAGGAAAAGAAAGAAACTCCCTTACCACCATAGAGCTTAATAAAACCTCATTTTCAAAGCAAGCTTAACAAAAGGAATAGCAAAAACAATTAAATAAATTGCAAAAGAGAAAATTGCAAAGTTAAAGAAATAAAACAGGGAACAAAACAATAATGTTAAAAACACATATATCAGAAACTGTAATGAATAGAACACCATGATTGAAATGTAATTACTAAAATAAGGCTTGAGAAATAAGTGTTATTGCAGAAGGCAAGTATAAAAAAAGTTTAGGTAAATTATGCTATATTTCATTAAATCAAGGCTACCATCAAGTGTAAGACATGCCATTATCTTATATACCACACAAAAAGGAAAAAAGTGCTACAATTACACTGTATCAGAAATTGATGCTGTCTTATTTCTTAGAATATTTTCTTAGAAAATTATATATATATATTAAATTTTTTATATATACTGAAAGAGTTCATTTAATTTTAGATATAGATTATTTTGTATCTCATAACATTCTGGTGCATACAAGCAGGATACTATAAGCATGATAAATTAATTAAGACATTTCTAGCTCTTCCAATCAGCTCAGAGTCATTGATGCCTGTGTTTTTTTCCCATTAAATATCTCAGTAATACAACATAACACAGAATCATCTAACTATGAATACTATTGCTGGATAAGAAAATATGACATTGAGTCATTCCACCATTGCCGAACACTTGTTTCAAAGATAATCCAACCTACAGGCCCGGCACAGTTGCTCACGCCTGTAATCCTAGCACTCTGGGAGGCCGAGGCGGGAGGATCATTTGAGCTCAGGAATTCAAGACCAGCCTGAGCAAGAGCGAGACCCCGTCTCTATAAAAAAATAGAAAAAATTAGCTGGGCATGGTGGTGCATGCCTGTAGTCCCGGCTACTCGGGAGGCTGAGGCAGGAGGATCGTCTGAGCTCAGGAGTTTGAGGTTGCTGTCAGCTAGGCTGACGCCACGGCACTCTAGCCCGGGCAACAGAGTGAGACTCTGTCTCAAAAAAAAAAAAAAAAAAAAAAGATAATCCAACATACAAACAGTAGATGTGCCTAAATAAAAAATTCAAAGAATGGATTTTTGAAGGTGTATGCAAAACTGTAAGAAAAAAAAATCCACGAAATAAGTTATACTGCTTCATTTAAAAAATACAGAATTTAGATATGGGAGAAATACTGATTAAGAGATCACATTTCAAAAATAGTCTGGGTGGTACATGATTTAAGCACATGAGACTGAGACTCAGACTGCAAGAGTTCAGATCACAGTTTTCCCAGTCACCATCTGTGTCCTCCTAGGCAATCTGTGCTACCTCTTTGGGGGATCAAAATAGTACACGTCTCATAGAGTTGGCATGAGGATGAAACAACTATCAATAGTGTGTTCAAGGACTGTTAGGTACCTGCATCACTACCATTCAGAGAGTTCCATTCTGGATGATATGGAATAATAGGAACTGGATTTACTCTTCTGCCTGAAACTAAAAAATTAGACCAACTATATGAAACTAAAGTTTTTAAGACATTAGACACCAGGCAACAAACCACAAGGATCCCAGAGAAGCTAGTAGGAAATGGGGTGAGTCCTGTGATTGCCCAGTTTTTCTCCCTGGGGAATGTTTCCAGGCCACAGTGCAGGTGGGGGGACCCCAGGCAGAGCCCAGCGGTTTCCCAGAGTTGAGCTGATGGAGATAGTAGTCCATGCAGGCCCAGGTGCCCAGACGTCACAGGGCAGAGTAACGGAGAGGAGAGAGCTACACAGACAGTAAGCTCTGTAGATCTGCAGAGGGCCCCTTCAGGCTTTGGCTGAGTTCAGAGCAGCATATATATAGGAGGAAGCTACCTGAGGCCAGGAAGACACCCATCTGAAAGATTTAAGTAAAACAGTTTCTGAGGTTTACGCAGAGACAGAGACTGTTCCTGTTCTTAAGAGCCAGGCTGGAAAACCTCATAATTCATGCAACATCAGGTAGAGCATTCAGATGCTTCCATGATAGGAAAGAATTAGCTCTAGACTCAGTGCCACTCTGTGCAACCTTAAAAGTTTAGAAGCAAGACCTGAACCCCCTGGGAACATGGCTAATATAATCTTTTGCCTACTTTTTTTCAGTTGCAAGTTTTGTTTTCTATTATTGGACTTTAAGAATTCTTTATATTTTCTTGATACAAGACCTTTATCAGATATACTTTCTTCTAGTATATTGTTTGTATTTTATTCTCTAAACAATGTCTTCAATGGGCAAAAGTTCTTATTTTGATAAGTTCCAGTTACTAATACACACACACAAATATTCTAGCAGTTTTATTTGGAATAGCAAAAAAACTGGAGACAATACAAATATCATCAACAGGTGAATGGATAAATTAACTTTTGTGTATTCATGCAATTTAATACTACTCAGCAATAAAAAGACATAAACTATATGCAAAAACATGAATGAATCTCAAAACGATTACGCTCAGTGAAAGAAGCCAGATGCCCCCTCCAAGGAAAAGAGTATATACTATGTAGTTCCCCTTACATATAACTCTAGAAAACAAGCTAACGTATAGTGACAAAAAGAAGACCAGTGGTTGCCTGGAGAGAGGGAACCAGGGAGGAGGGCAGCATGGAGTGATTACAAAGGGGCACAAGAACACATTTGTGTTCTTGTGGCATGTTCATTATCCTGATGGTGGTGATTATTTCATGGGACTATACATATATTTTTACAATGTATCAAATTGTACACTATCATATGTACAATTCATTGTATGTAAATTATACTGCAATAAAGCTGTAATTATTATTACACATATTGAGAGACATATAATAAAAATATAGTCTTTTAAGAATTATTCAGTCATCTAAGCATGTAAAAACCAAGTGCAAAGAAAGGTAAACATCCAGCTAACCTTGGATTTCTCTATTGCCATATCATTTTATTTTATTTACTGATGATTTTATGAAGGCAATTGACAGATTTTATCAAGTAGATAAGAACCCTGAGTGTATAGTATCTATCATAATTTCTTTTAAAGTGACAAATCATTCCAAGTGTGATGACCGCTATAGACTAGTCCCAGGTGCTATTGGAAGGTATTACGAGGGCCCTGATTCAATCTGAGTATACAAAGATGGTGTCCCCAGAGAAATGACATCTGTGCTAAGAAAAAGAAAATTTCCTGGGTGAAGAGGAGTCAGAAGAGTGTTTTTGGGAGAAAGAGCATATGCAAATGAGGTTTTCCCTTTCAGGGAGCTAAAATCTGCTTTAGAGGAAATGGTACCAGATATAGAAAACACAATTCAAATATTGAAGGGATTGGCTAAAGTAACACTAGTAAGTGGCAAAAAGCAGACAGAACCTAAACAGTTCTATTTGACCTATATGATCCTGAAAAGAAGTTCATATAATTCAACCATATGCTCTGAGAAAGGGGAGAGCCATATTACCACTGGGAAAATACAGAAGACAAATGCAGAGGTTTCTAAATGTCTCTTTGCCCTTTTAAAAACTTCCAATGGCTTACCAATTTCTTGCTTGGTAAAATCTAAACAGGTATTTATGATACACAAAACCATCACCATTTGCTCACTGCCTACTTTCTATGTGTATTCATTGGCCTCTTCTTCATGCTTCAGTCATTTTGAATGACTTCCAACTTTCAAAGGTGCTGCTGTCTTCTTCCTTTACTAGTCCTATTCCTTCTGCCTGAAATGTCACCCCCACCTTGCCTGAGAGGCTGATGACACTCTGTGTGATAAGACTCCTCCTTCCTCTATGGAACACTCACTGGGTGGGACTACCTGTGCTCAGGTTTGATCCCATCCTTTAGCCAGCAAGAGGACGTGCCACATTAACTTGCCTTGGATCACTGTCATGCGCTCTTTAAAAATTAGTCAGTTTTTAAATCTTTTTTTTAGAGATGGGGTCTCACTATGCTACCCAGACTGGAGTGCAGTGGCTATTCATAGGCACGATCATCGCGCACTAGTCTCAAACTCCTGGGCTCGAGCAATTCTCCTGCCTCAGCCTTCCAAGTGGCTGAGATAACCTTATAAAAAATGATAAAAGAGAGATCTGAAAGGTAAGCACCTGAAAACTGTAGCATTTCATGGGTTGGTGAGTAACGCTGAAGGGCCCAGGGAGAGAAAGAACATTTTGGAAGAGTTGGAACTACACTATTAAGCAATGGTTTTTCAAACATTTTCAACTGTGGAGTCCTTTTTTCACATAAAACCTTACCTGGGATTGCAATTTATGATACAGATCAAAATAGGACTTTATGAGTAAAAGTTTAATTTATAATTTCACATTTGTAAGGGCAACTGATAAGAACAATGAGGCTGCTTAGAGAACACCAAAATTTGGTTCCTAACACACTTGAGTGTATGTGCTTTTTAATTACTATTTCATGTAAAGTTTTAAGTATGATTTTTAAGAAGTCACCCAAACATTTGCAGACCCTGAAACAGTCTTGAATCTGGCTTGAGAATGACTGTACTGCCTTAGGTCAGGAGGAGCAGAGCTTAGGCTGGAATCAATGTGTATTCAGGGACTTCAATGGTGTTGCTTGATTTAAGCCCAGGTCTTTCCAGTTCTGAAACCCTGTGCTCTTTCCGTTGCATCACTGCTCCCCAGGCTTTGCGAATTTGCCCTGAGGAGTTACAGGCAGGCGTTTGCACAGTTCGGAGTCTCTAATTAACAGCCCAGAAAATGCACTGGCAGGCAGACGACCCCGGACGACCCTGCAAACTACCCACTCGCCTGCGAGGAGTGCCAGGCCGGATCGTGCAACCTTCTAGGAAAATGCATCTGCCGAGGCCACAATTAACTAAGCTTGGGGAGTTTAACAATTATAAAAGGGGAAGGTATTTGACTTCATCCAAATACTTTCAGGAACAGCCAGTATCAAGTGCATTTGTGGGTTCCTTCACCTCAATAGCAGATAGCTTCTAAATGAAGTGATTGTGCACAAGCTTAGAGGAAATCTGAACCACCGCCAAACCACATGAGGATAATAGGCATCTCAGCACAGCGATCGAGCTATGTGAGGCTAATACACACACAGACGCTGTGGGCTTCGGCCCGTCTAAAAAGGCAGGGAGGTTGCACGGTATATTAAATTCACTGATTTTTACAGCTAACATCTGGCCTCAAGGACAGCTGTGGTCAGGTTTACTGAAAGACTTCAGTGAAAAATGGTAAAGTCAAAATATTTGAGCCTCTCCGTTTGCACTAAAACAATTTGTTAATCAGTCAATCTGCACCGGGACTTAATATTTACTAGTTTCATTTTACTTGAGGCAAGAGCAAACTTCCCAGAGTTAAACATCATCCCTTGGACTCAAGGGAGTCTTATACATATAGTGCTGTCTTTTCTGTTTAAAAAACATATTTTTATTGTTAAGAAATTAAGAATGTTTCTCTGGACATCCCTTGAGTTTTACTCACATTGAAATCACTTGGCACTTGATGGTAAATAAATGGTGTGGGTATAAAATGATTGGCATCTAAGCCAGCCTTCCTGCATGCCTGAGATTGTGAATAAAAGGATATTTAGCATAAATAACAACTCCTCCATCATAAGCATGAAAACAAGACTGAGGGATTTTATAGCCAGTGTAGAAAAGTTACATCTCAAAATCTGTTGAGTCCACTTTGCAGTCTGTTTCTAATCTCTCAGAAAACACAACATGGATTTAATATGACCCTGAAGGATGTAAGGAAAACAGGGCTTGCCCTCTGATCCCCCATTTGAAGCTTGTTGAATTAGTCCAAGCACATTTGAAATGAATCAAGATGGTTAACATCTGTCTCTCTTTGTTAGAAAAATTCTTGTATTTATAAATATACACTTTGTCCGGGAAAGATCGCGAATTCCCTTACTCGTGTTGCGTTTCCCGAGCAACTTGAGCATTCAGCCAGAAGCACAAGGTACGTTCTAAATCTCTCTAGAATCCACCAGTGGACACAGAGAACAAAAATGAAGTGATTTTCAATAATTCACTAATACATTGTAGGCATCCACCTAGTCCTATATGGCTGCCGATTCAGCCACACTGAAGAAGCCTGGAACATTGTCTGGACTTTCCTGATTCACACACAACTGAGTGGCCCAGAAGTGCTCGCAGCCCCTGAGAGAGAAACACGCCTCAGCCAGCACGTCCTAATTCTCAGAACACAGAAGAGGCCACAAAGACAGTTACTTGCTTTTCAGCCTCCTCGCTGTGGGTGTTCACTGGTATCAGGGGGATAAAGTAGACCCAGAGGGAACAGTTCTTTTAAGGGGCCGAGGGCATTAGAAAATAGGACCTTTAAGAAGAGCCTGGCCCTCTAACCCCACATGTATGCCATCTTCCTTCTTCAGCTCTCATGAATGTACAGTATGTGGCTTTAGTGTAGCTCTTCAGAGTGATCACAGCAATGTAGCTGACAGTTCATTTAATGGGTGGAATGGTTCTGTGCATTCAGAAAAATAATTTCTTGCTAAATTCTGGAAAAATTAAAAGCTTATATTGAGAATGAGGCCCCATTCACTGAAAGGACCATACCCTCTCACACTTACCCTCCTACTCAATGGAAATCGATTTGATTGGAATAATAAATTATTATAGTGTGACTTTGAACATGATACTTAACTCCTTTAGGATTATTTCTCCAGTTCAAAAACACTAACGACATTGACATTTGAAGAATAATCTTCATAATGCAGCTTCACTTACATTGTATAATCAGTGCTCCCAAATTACGCTGTGATGGAGCTGTGACCGAACAATTTAACCCAGGAGGAAAATCAATAGCATTTTATTTTTTAAAGAAGAATAAATTTAATCTATTTTAAACTTAAGAAAGATATTTGGACTTGCGAAGATGTGTAATGGGGCTAATATCTGATCTTCCAGTTTCTCAGTCTTGTGCTCATTTCAAGGCACTAAATCCAAGGCACCTAAAAAATTAAAACAAAATTGAAAACTTTTACCATCTCGCTCTTTTCAAGGCTTGATTGAATAAAAGACATGCTGTTAATATGTCAGGCTAGGTACCTAGATCAACCCACTGAAGACAAAAAAAAAAAGCTGGATAAAATATTTTTTAAAAATTTTATTAAAACAATCACTCAATGTTGTGATATACATTCATTGAGAGCAAGGATTGTAGTCTGTTTCTTACACTGCTGTATGCACAGCACATAGCATAGTAGTTAGTATATTGTAGGCACTACACAAACATTTCTTGAATGATTGATTCGGCGAGCTAGCAAGAAAGTAATGAATGCTCAGGCCCAAATCTAAGGGAAAGCGAGAACATAGAGATGTAAGCATAGCATTTCATTCGGTATTTTTACCTTGAGAATATTTAAAGAATCTGACAATTTAAGCCTATGAGGTGTAGAGGTCAGAAATAAAGCATGGGTCCCTTCCAAGTAAGAGTGTCTAATGGGAGAACTCCCCACATGAAGTTGGAACATGAAAAGTCTGTATCTTAAGTATGGATGTGAACTAGAAATAAACTCTCCCCTACCCTCCTACTGGAAAATGGTAAAGAAGAAAAAAGAAGTGGGGAATTGCATGTTTTCAAATTCTGGCATTGAGTGAAAGGGGAAAATAGACTCTGAGAAATTATATTTATAGGTTAGAGCTCATGTGGATTTGCTGCCCCAATTTCATAATACCTGGATGGCCTGAAAAACTTAGAATGGAATTTAGTTTAAATAATCATAGACTAGTTGTCACCTGGCAGAGGAAAGTAATAATTGTCTTCAGAAGTATCCATCTTTGTCTCAGCCCTTACGAGATTTACATGCACAAAAAAGTTACATAGAAAAACTAAGAGCTCATATTTTAAAAATCCCTAAACAGATGAAGATCCAAGATAGCTTTGAGGGAGAACCAGCAAGGACATGAACACTCTGTGTAGACTTCTGACACAGAAACAAAACAACTATGTTTGCAATGTTTAAATAAATAGAATATAAGTTACAAGTTTGGAGATATGGACAGAGAGAATAATATACGGTAAAGAAAAAATAAGAAGACTTGAAAGAAGAATCAAATAAAACTTCTAAAAAGGAGATATGTAACATGAAAATTTTAACTCAATGGGTGTGTTTGAAAACAGATCAAAGATGAAGAGTAAATGATACACAGGAAAAGTGAGCTGAAGAATTTATCCAAAATGTAGCACAAAAAAGACAAAGAAATATGTAGCAGTTATAATAGAGTCAAGAGACATGGAGGACAAACTTAAAGATCTAATTTATACTTAATTGGAGTTCAGAAGAAGAGAGAATATGGCAAAAGCAATGTTTGAAGACAACAAAATCAGAAATTTTTAGAGCAAGAGATTCAAAACTTTTGATATCTAAAAAAGGATAAACAAAAGTGACATACACAATAAGATACATCATATTAACACTGGAAAACATCAATGCCAAAGCCAGAGAAGAGAGACAACTTACCTGAAAAAGTGTATCAGACTCACAGCAAACTTCTCCAAAGCCACAAGGAAAACCAGAAGACAGTGAAGTGGGATTTTCATTGTACTAAGAGGAAAAACACAAATACACAAACACAATAAACCCAGAAACTATTCAACCTAGGAGTCTACCTTTCAATAATAAGATTCAGGCCCCGTGCGGTGGCTCACACCTGTAATGCTGGCACTTTGGGAGGTTGAGGCAAGAAGATCACTTGAGCCCAAGGGTTCGAGACCAGCCTGAGCACAAGTGAGACCCCATAGTCCCAGCTACTTGGGAGGCTGAGGCAGGAGGATCACTTGAGCCCAAGAGTTGGAGGTTACAGAGAGCTATGATGATGCAACTGCACTCTAGCTGGGACAACAGAGTTGGACTCTGTCTCAGAAAACAAAAAAGAATGAGATTGGACATTTTTGGAGAAACAAGAACTGAAAGGTTTTGCTGCTCACAAACACTTACTAAAGGAAATTTTAAAGGATGGCTTTCAGACAAAAGGAAAGTAAATTCCAAGTGGAAGACTTCCAATACCAAAAACAACAAAGAAGAAAGAAAATAATACATATTTAAGTAACACTTAATGACTATGGAGTGAATAAATCCACTGTAATTGTCCTGAGATAAAGAGAAATAATATGCATTGTAACAACAGTTTTCAATTTGGGAAGGAAGTGAATGGAGATGAGGTGTTCTAAGATTTTTATATTTCTGGGAAGAGGGTTAAGATATTAATGAAATTTAATGCTGTTAAGTGTGTGTGTTATAATTTCTTATAATTTCAGCACCAAAAGAATAGATATTAAATGTACAATATCTAAATCAGAGGAGGAAAAAAAGATTTAAAAAACTCCCTCAAAAGTCCCCAAAAAGCCCCAAAGGAGAAAGAAAATAAGCCCATAACAGGAGAGATAAACAGAAAACAAAAAATAAGACAATAGATATAAATCCCAATATAGCACCTTAGACATTGCAGCAAGTGTAAATAGACTAATCTACTTAAAATAATAAGGTTGTCAGTTTAGATTTTTTTAAAAAACATTCAACTCTATGAGATGTGAGCTTGCATAAGTCAGATCTCTAAAAATAAAGACACAGAAGGCTAAAAGTACTAAAAGTAAAAGGATGAAAAATATGTATCAGGAACTATATGACAACAGGAAAAGCCACTGTAGTTATGTTAATAACACACAAAATATATTTTAAGGCTAAACAATTTCCTAGCTATAGGTTAATTTCAAATTATAAACGATTCAATTTACAAGTAAGATATAATGATTCTAAATGTATATGCACCAACAAACACCGCTCTGCTTGGGAAGCCACGGAACTATAGTGACGTCGCACAGAACTGTATCTAAGAAAATGGCACAATCTCTTCCTTTACTTGGGTGTTGGGTTCTCAGGTGTTGGCTGTATTATTATATTTTGCAAATTCTTTATTCAAATATACTGTATGTACACAAAAGTGCACATAGAAACATACAGCTCAATGAATGAAGCTAAAGATTTCCAGTGCACGAACACCAAAATTTTCCCACATGTGATCATTAGTTATCCTGATGAAGAGAAAAGATAGGACGGGTGTGATGGCCCACGCCTATAATCCTAGCACTCTGGGAGGCCAAGGAGGGAAGAAGATAGCTTGAGCTCAGGAGTTTGAGACCAGCCTGAGCTAGAATGAGACTTCGTCTCTACGAAAAATAGAAAAAATTAGCTGGGCGTCATGGTGGTATGTGCCTGTAGTCCCAGCTCTTCAGGAGGCTGAGGCAGGAGCATTTCTTGAGCCCAGGAGTGTGAAGTTGCTGTGAGCTAGACTGACGCCACGGCACTCTAGCCTGGGCAACAGAGAGCGACTCTATCTCAAAAAAAAAAAAAAAAACAAAAGAAAGAAAGAAAGAAAAAGAAAAAAGATACCAAGCAAAAATACACAAAATAAGGAATGGCAAATCACTAACCCTCCGCTCAAAGGTAACCACTATTCTGACTTCCAACACTATAGATCAGTTTTGCCTGTTTTTGAACTTTCTATAAATGGAATTACATAGGACATACTCTTTTTTTTTGTTCAGCTGCTTTTCCTCAGTATTTTGTTTGTAAAATTGACCCATATTGTTGCATGCAAAAATAATCTGTTCATTTCCTGCTTTGCTATTTTAAATTGTATGTATATATTTTATATACTTGTCTGTGCTTACACTATATTTCACAATAAAACAAGTGAAAACAAAACTTTGGAAGACCAGATTCAGTAGCTAGGGAATCCTTGTTACTCTTTGCATGTCCATTAAAGTTGTAAATCCAACAATCCAAATATTTTTGACATTAAATATTTCCAGAGAGTCTGGAAAGAAAGTCATTTCTCAAACACCTCAGTCTTTTTACTCTTGCTGCCAAGTCCAGACCAGACACAGGGACAACAAATATGGACTCTGTCAAGTAATTTCACCTAAAGTGTTTATATGACCAAAATTTAAAGAGCAAAAACAAAGAAATGCTCACTCAGCCAGATTTCCCAGTTGATCTGCTAACAAAGTTCTGCAGCAGGTAACCTGTCCCAAGCACCTGGCTCTCACCAGCCCCACCGCCCCCATCCAACTGTTTGCCTTTTCTCCGTCTTTGCCCTTTCGATCTGTAACCATGCTTGTTCCAGATTTCTTATGTGCTAGCCTTTCTAATACTGATGAAAAGAAGTCTAATTAAATAATTCACAGTGAAGTGGGAAAAAGAAGGGATTGTTCTGTCTTTCCAGAGGCTGTCTGCATTTCACGAGGGCAATGGTAGCGGCAAGGTTATCACAATGCATCAGCCATGGCAGTGGAACAGTGGGGGGCGGGTGGGATTTTGGGGTGGGTCTTTCACGTTACATCAGGTGGGCATTATCCTAATTTGCTTGCAGTGATCCTGTGCCCTGGGAAACTTTATTCTAAGCAAGGACACTTCTGACAACAGGAAGAAGGCTTTAGCCCTATTATCCTTGTGGCCTCCAAACCAGAAACCACAATTCAAAGATGAAAGCTAATCTTCACAGCAGAGAAATCTGTCTGAGCTGCTGCCACTGCAAAACACAAAAATGAACCTCAAAAGAGGTTGTGATGGAAGAATGCCCAAGTGCTGCCCACTCTTCTGACCACGCCAAACAGTGCCTGGAAAAACCGTGATCTCTGGTTGTGTTTGAGGGTGGAGATTTATTGTTCCAGTGGGAAACAGCTTGGGGACAGCTGCCTGAAGCCAGACCTGGACCGGCTCCAAGCTGTATCTGAAGCTGTTTCCCTGAAGATGTTGCTTTCCCTGTATCCTTCTCTGGGGGTGAGTGTTCATCCTTCCACCTAGGGAGACCATCCCTCTTTCAACTTTACCTCAAAGAGCTGTGGTTTGTGCCTCCTGTCCTACAATCCCTTTTGGTTTTCATTTTCTAACAAGGTTATTAGTAGTGATAGCTACATTAAAGTATGTTGAGAAAGGCTAGGTACACCTCCACTTTGTCTCTCCAGCTTCTGCCACAGTCTCATCCAGGTGTGGAGCAGGTTAATGAACAGAGTCCTCATTTTATGCCTGGTGAGAGGAGAAAGACAGTGATAACTCTCTTGCCTTGAGTCTTCCCAGATAAAACCCCTCTTTTGTACATGTGGAATGCTGGCTGACAAACTAGATCCAGGTTGGACACCTGTAGCTAGAGACAGCTCCCTTTTTCCAATCTCCAGTGACCTGGTATAAGAAGCATTCTGGCCAGCACTATAGTCTGCAAGATAAAAGAAGCCACAAGGCCACTAGTCAGATCATGTATGGAGGAAGTGGTTGCACTGGGACTCAAACCTGGATGTATTTGACTGTTAAGCACACTATGGGCCGCTCCCTACTTTCACTAAAGACTAGGGCAAAAGACTCAGCCTCCCTCTCTACTCCTGGTTTCTTTTTTCCCAGGGATGTTCCATACCCATGTGGTCAATTATGGCATTAGGTCAAGTTCACAGCTCCATGCCAACTCCTACACTTGAATGGTTGAAAGCTGGTAGGAAAATTCTACAACTCTGGGCATTAGTAGAATTATAACTCCCTGGTCTCCTAATAATATTTCTCCACAACTCCTTTTCTGGTCTTGGATTAGCTCGCTCTCCATTCACCTAAGCAATGATGTAAAACACACCTATCCTCATGCCCCCTATCCTATTCCTAGCTATACCTACCCCTCTCCTCTCAGAAGGTGACCTTATATCCTATATCATTTTGGGAGGACATTAAGGGAATTGGCTATAAATTTTTCATCCTTTAGATATGATATCCTCCCTCCCACCTTGCCCTTCCCTGTGTTAACAGCCAAGCTCTTCACCTGTGTCCATGGTCTTCTCTGTTTCTGTCCCCAAGAACCTGGCTCCATCACTATATTCTTTTGCCTTTAGCCTATGCTGCTTTGCTGTCTCATTTCCTGTGATTTATAAATTAGATCAAGTCCCCTTCATCAAAACAAATAAAAATCTTAAAATGTAAACCATTTCCTTAACAGTATCTTTTTAATCTTGACCTCCTCTTCTAAGTCAAGCATCCTGAAAAGTAAAATATATGTCCTCTCTAAATTTTTTTGCTGCCCATTCTCATCTCAAATCTTCATAACGTAGCGTCTACCCTCACCATACCCCTGAAACTGCTCCTGCAAAAATCACCAATGTCCCTATTGACATTTCAGTGAAAAAAAAAAAATGTTTTGCTGTTACTGTCCTTGATCCTCTGCATTATATTTATAATTTATTATTCCACTTCTTGGAATTCTGTACATGCCTGGCTTCTGATTTTACCTCGCTCCAAGCCTACTCCCTTTTGTACTTCCATCCGACACACACTGCCCCCGTCTGAGCATTTCTTCTCAATCCCCTTGTAGGAAGATTAGAGTTTCCACGATTCCCTCTTTGGTTCACTATGTCCCTCATCTGAGTGCTGCCCCAGGGCAATCCCACCCACACTTGCAGTTCATCAACTGTCTATGGGACAGTGACCCCCAAACTGTCTTTCCCACCTTGACTTCCACCAGCACATTAAATACATATAGCTGCCTGCCCCCTGGAACTTGCACACATAGTTGTCACGTAGATACCTCACGGCTCAAGGGGGCCAACGTGCCTCCTTATTTTTCCTTAAGACCTATACCCTGTCATCCCTACCTTCGTCTGCCATGGTTCAACCATGCAACGGCCACTCAGGTGAGAGATCTGGGATTCATCTAAGATTCTCCCCATCTCCACACTGTCCAATGTCCAAAGAATCATCAAAGTTGTCCCCTTTTTATTCTAAATATTTTTCAAAACTGTTTCCACCTTTTATACCTGCTAGTCTCAGGCCCTCCCTGCCTAACTTTGCTGCTGCTTCTCTTCTGATCCTCTCTCCCCTCTATGCTGCCACCAGGCTGTTACTAACCCATTGCTCAATTTTTTAAAACAAACCTGTCTCGGGCTCCCTATTTATTGCCTACTGGGCCGACTCCAGGCCCCCAAGATGGCAGACGCAGCCCTCTCCGTGCTGTGCGACTGAGGTCAGGCCTCACCCCACCTCCGCCTGTCTGCCGCCTCTCTGCGGAAAATTCCAGGAGAAGCACACAGAAGCGCCTTCTCTTCTCTGCTGACATGAAATCTGAACATGCATAAACCAGCAGCAAGGTGATGTAATCCCATCCAATTTTCACAGATAATATCCAGGGTGGAAATGTTTCCAAACCACAGCTGAAAGACACATGTGGTTTTATTCGGCATGAAATTCAGCAAGTAATTAATACTCAACTCTGTCATGCTCCTGGAAGCAGGGCCACTCTTGGAGCTTTGGGGAGTGAGGGTGAGACCCTCACGCTGGTCTATGTTCATTCCCTCTGTCCTCGCAGGGAAGGCCAAAGCCTTTCATATCTACTTCTGGGTAATCACACACCTGTGCTGGCTGCTTCTTGGGAAGATGCTGGATGATTACACAGAGAGCACCCTGAATCAAGACCATTAGGGGGACCGTCTGGAGCTGGTTCTGAGGTTGATTTCTATACAACACTGTCCAGCAACTGACATCCTAGGAGAAAATATAAGATCATACTGAAAGTTTATACCGTACTGAAGGTGTCAGATGCTAGAAAACCTCACCATTAAGTCCTGCTGAATCAAAATGCAGGGGCAAACTACAGGATCAATCAGGCTTCAGAACAACACATGTGAGAAAACTTCACTTCAAGAGCATCTTGACAAACCCTGGCCATAACCAATGTGGAGTTTTCCTTGCCATCTTTCCTTTCTTCTGCCCCCTCTCCTGCTGGATATAGTCACTTCTTGCTCGATCCTACTCTCTTTCTCTTTCCTTCCTTCCTTCCTTCCTTCCTTCCTTCCTTCCTTCCTTCCTTCCTTCCTTCCTTCCTTCCTTCTTTCTTTCTTTCTTTCTTTCTTTCTTTCTTTCTTTCTTTCTTCTTTCTATCTCTCTCTCTCTCTCTTTCTCTCTTTCCTTTTTTTTTTTTTAAGATTGGATCTTGCTATGTTGCTCAGACTGGATTCAAATTCCTGGGCTCAAGTGATCCCCCTGCCTCAGCCTTCCGAGTAACTGGGACTACAGGTGCGTGCCACCACACCTGAACTTGATCCTGCCTTTAATCCCCAATTCTGCTTGATGATGGACATCATTGGCTTTAATAATTTTTTGGCATTTTGGTTTTTAATATTTTGAGGACCTCTCTGAGAAACAAAATAAAGGTATAGACTCTCTCTCTAGGAAAAAATGTACAGTTGAAGTTTTGCTTATAATTTAGGGGGCTCATTGACCAGATCCCTCCCAACAAACACATTTCTAGCCCATACAGAGCCTAATAGACCTTCCAGATGACAGCCTTCATGGATTTGTGGAGAACTTACAGGTGTCACTTTCCCTTTCCACTCCACCTCCACCTTGACTTACATAAGTCAAGTTGCTTGTTTTTCATGTTTCTGCCCCAAACTGAATCTTTCCATTTTTCTCATTGGATGATGTCCTGGATTGAGGACATCGTTGGATGAGCACTGGGCTCTGGAGGTTGGTGTGATGCATGCACAGCAGGGTAGGCCACTGCGCCTCTCTGTAAGCACAGTATTACGGGAAGTGTCATCCCCCAGCTCAGTGGCACCCTCAGCAGTTCCATGGACAGATACCCAGAGAACATGCTGTCAGCTAAAATTCTGAGGATGTTCCTGGACATATTGATGCCAAGTTGCATCTCTATAAAGCTTTACTTGTTGGATCTCTGGGCACCAAGTGGAAAGGTCCAGCCAACTGTAATCCAAGGGAGCGGATTAGGAGAGATCAGGCTCTGGAACCAGAGTTTCCCGTGGGAACGGGGACAGCTGTTGTGCTGGAGCCCACTTGGCAGTGCAGGAGGAAGTCCAGGGTAGCTGCCAGTGCAGGGCACCGCTCGTAGAGCATCCTTGGGTACAGACAGGCAGTGGGTGTAGAAGCTATGGTGTAGTCTCAGCCAACCGATGGAGCGAAGTGATGGGAAAGCACATTCATTCATTCAATGAACCAGTTTTTACTATGTTCCTACTAAGTTCCAGGCTCTGTGCTAGGTGCCTGGAAAACAGTGATAGAAAAACAGACATGGGCCTACCTTCACGAAACTCTTCCTGTCTGATGGATGATACAGACATGACGACAGATCATTGAACATGGAAGGTAAGTACAAAGTTTAGAGAGGATTTAGGAGGACGTGGAACAGACTTTTCTTGTGGGGAGAGGAGGATACTGAGTCAGGGAAGGATCCCTCAGAAAGTGACATCGGTGCTGATGTGTACAGGGTGACCAGGTGCATGCTGGGTGGGTGGGCAAGTCTGCCCATGTAGGGTGGAGGGACGGCAGTGTGGAGAGGGCAGAGGAAGAGTGGACTTCTGGAGGCAAACTGTGGGGAAGGGCAGTGGGGAGGCTGGTGGGACAAAACATCAGGAGATGTTACTAGAGAGGCAGGGAGGGCCTGGGACGTGAAGTGCCTCTGACGCCATTTTAAGAACTTTCCTCTCTGCATGGAAGGGTTGTAAGCAAAGGTGTGACTAAGCAGCTGTGAGTCCCAGAGCAATGACAGTGGAGTCTGGCACATTTGTCAGCTAGCAGCGTGGACCACCCCCCAGAGTCCAGACGGGACCACTGAAGAGCGCCTTGTTCCTTTTACATGTTCTTCCCCGGGCCCCTCAAAGAGCGCTGAGCCTTTATCCACCAAGCTCCTTTCTCTGCCTGCCAGCACTTACGGAAGGATCAGAGATATGCAGAGAGGAGCAGTTTGGTGATGAGCTGATGGGATGACAGGGAATGATCAGAGAGTAGATGTGTTATCTCTCATCGCATCCACGCATATGCAGAGTCCCCTCTCCTTGGGGTTTCTGCAATTCATCCACACAGCCTGAAGCTGGGAGAGTTTGCTGAGGTGGAGGCGAGGCGGGGTGGGGGCCAGGCGGGGTGCGGAGGTGGGGCCCGGAGGGCTGCAGCTCGGCCCTCCGGAGCACACTCCAAGGGGAAGCAGCTGAAGAATTGTTGAATAAACTCACAGGTCCCTTGGGGAGCTGTGGACCAAGTGGGGCTTGTCTGGAGAAAACTTCTCCTTAAAACAACAAGCTTTTCGGGGTCTGTTTAAAGACAGCGAGACTTGATGTGCAGAAAGGAAGAGCCGCGTACAGTCCCCCCGTTTGAGATGCTAGGAGATGAGGGACGCAGCCTGCGTCCCTGTTTCCCTTCTCTGCCCACCCCCTTCCCCAGGCTCACCAGGACGGGGCTGGTAACCAAGCCCCTTTAGACTTGGAAATAACCGGCTGGCACCTGGTCGCCCAGGCCCGCGGGCGCCTGCGGTCCATCTGAGCCGTGTTCGGAGCTGACCCGCTGCTGACACCACCCCCTCCCCATCCCCGGAAGCAAAATCCGGCAAAATCCAGCCGCCTGGTAATTCTCGGTAGTAATAGGCCCTTCTAAATGTTTACGAAAGTGCCAGGCGCTGACCGTAAGTGAGCTCTGGAAATTACTTTTGCTGAGAGATCCCCCGTGCCTGCCCCTGCATTCGGTTTCCAGGAGCGCTGAAATCACTGGGTGTTTTACTGAGCTCCCTCTTGCTTTCTGCAGCCAGCTTGTAAGTCCTGGATAACACTTGCTAAATGGGTTTCCGAGGACTTGTGTGCTACCTGTCTATGAGCCAAGCTGGAAAACTCTGCCTTTCAGGGGAAAGGTTCCCGCCCTCTAACGCGTAGGTGAGTGTTTGAGGGCATCCGGGATTATCGCGTCCTGAAAGCCAGACGAGCATGTTTGTCCAGCTTTGATTTTGAAAGCACTAATGCAATGCAGCCAGACGATGGGACTAAAAGTCCCCAGTGTTGCTGTCTGTTCCTCAAGGCCAAGGTTAAAAAGAACAGGAGCCAAACTGTGCACTGAATCCAGTAGCGCTGAGCATTTCACACCACATAGCTCCCCCACTCAGGCAGCCCACCCCTCTGCTTGAAGGATTTATTCTTCCTTGGCTCATGTATTGAAGCAATTTGAAAATTCAAGTAGTTTCACTCATTAGAAAATATTCACAGAATATTTGTGGTGAGAGGTGAAGTCATGAAATAGATACCTCCCATGTCTTTAAGAAGCCTGATGATAAGAAAAGAGAGAGACCCTCAAGATTGTAAAGGGATTAGGGTCACGCAGGCCAGCCATCACTGGGAGCTTGACTCCTGGATTATCTTCTGATCTGGCTGTACTTGAGTCCAGAAAGAACACTCCCATGACTCACTGTGCCCTAAAAGCATTGGTTCCTTCTTCAGGGAGCAGCTTATCAAATATTCCCAACCCAGTGTTCTCTCTCCCTCCTGGCACTGTCCCTGGAGTCCTTGACCCTTCTTTTGACATGTGGTCCAGGGAACAACATTTTAAAGTCACTGAAACTCATTCTGTACTTAAGGCTTGTCTCCCTCATCCTGTTTATGAGGCTGATTCTTAGTCTAATGTCAGCATCTCATTTTTATTCTACAGTAACTTCATCTTTTTATGTTCATTCCAATATTTCATTCCAAATTGGGGCCAAAAACTGGTGGCATATGGGCCAAATCTAGCCTTCCACCTGTTTTGTGCTGCACACCATCTAAGAATTGTTTTTACATGTGTACATGATTGAGGAAAAAAAAACAAAATAAAAATTTAAATGCCACATGAAACTTATATGAAAGTACTTACATATTAATAATATTCTCAATTTTACCTCTTGGCCTACAAAGCCTAAAATATTTGCTGTGTGGCCATTGACAGGAAAAGTTTACCAAACCCTAGTCATGACTTTGATTCTGCTGTTGAACATAGCATGATCCATCCCTTTTTCTCAACGGCTCCAGTCTAATAAGGACATTTTATATCTCTTATAAAAATCTGTAAAAAAGCATACAGAGCAGGAAAGGGTTAAGGATAGTATAAGGTCCTGTTGCATACCAGTAGAACCAATCCCCAGATAATAGCAGTCTAACAATCAGTGTAGGCCAGCTCCTCTAGTTCAGTTCTTTACAAATGTGCCGCTAGGGCTATCAAGAGGCCCCTGTTACTTATCTTGTTTATACCTAATCCACCTCACTGTTGTTCTGGCTCAGGAGTTGTTTCAAATAACACTCTGAGACTAGTCTGATATAAATTATTCTTAGGTGTTCGTCTCTTTTTCTAACACACAAGATTTGGCAGACTTTTTCTAGGACTTAGTGGTAGACTCCCTGGCCTCAGCTTGAAAAACGCATCTGTACTGGTTAGGGTCAGGGTATTGCTCACTGCTGTAACAGGTGAGCTCTACAATCTCAGTGGATTAGTGCAATAGAAGTTTATTTCATTCTCAGAGCAGTTCCTAATTGTTATAACTTGCATGTCATGGTTTAGGGGTTTAAATACTTAGGGCCCTGTCTTCCTCTAAAGCTTCAGAGGGGAATGAGGAGGTAGAGAGGTATACCTGCCCCTTAACCTCCTATCACCTTTACTTACATGTCATTGGTGAGAACTGGTCACATGACTCTACCAAAAAGAAATGTCATTCGAGCCTCTCCGTAGTCACATTCTAAACTATGGAAAGACAATAGAAATCTTTAGTGGGAAACTGGTATTGACACGGTGTTGTCTTTTTTTCCTTTCAAAAATTGTGACTGTATTTACAAAAATCTAAATAGGGGCACCTCTTTTATCCCCCCTCATTATTCTTCTTTGAGCATTGACAAAAATCTTTTGAACTGAGGCCAGGACACAAGATCTATTTTAAAAAACCAAGATGTTCTGTGAGAATTACTTCACCTGTTAAGTGATTCTATTTTCATTTAAAAAATTCTTCCTACCCATATAGGTCTTAAGATCATTCTCTTTAATTGAGATCTACTTAGCAAAGATACGTGGTTGCAAGTGACAGAAACCCAGCTTAAATTAGCACAAACATAAAAAGAGGGTACTAGGGTATGTTGCAGAAACAAAAGACCCAAGGAACCATAACCTTGGGGATGGAAATAGGACTTAGTAAAGCCAGATCTCTTTCTGCCTCCATCTCTTTCATCTGTACCTGTGTGTCTGACTTCATTCTTTCCTACTGCACACAAACACCAGCAGCCCCACAGGCCAGCACCATAGCCCCACATGCTTCCCACCTAATTTTCGATCAAGAGATCCTGAGTGAGAACTCTGATTGGCTGGACTTGAGACACCTTCCTGCTCTTAGACCAATCACTATGTCCATAGAACTGGGAGGAAGTTAATGTGCCATACCCAAGCGCATTCTACACCACCACGCCCCTGTCACCCACCCCTCAGCCCTGACCATAAATACTTCCTGGGCAGATAAACAAATGCAATCCCCATTCTCTGCTCAGAGACAATGGACGTAACATAGGAGATGGGGTTCCTTTGTTATGTGTTATCCGTAGACATCATACCACCGGCCACACACAGCCCATTGAGACCTAAAACTTTCTTGTTTTTCATTCTTGTTTTTGATTGTTGTTTTTGTCTTTAGCACACATGCACCTGAAAGACCGTGTTTACCAATAACATAAAGTATATTACACGCTGTGACTGAGACATGAACAGAGTGCTCTAAAAGTTCGGAGGGAAGAGAGATTGTGTGTGACCTTTGGATTAGGACTTGACGGATGTATAGGATTTCAACTGGCAGCACAGGGCGGGGGAAGAGAGAAACTGGGGCAGGCATTCCTGGCAAACTAAATGTCTGTGACTATCCTGAGAGGTGATCAGTATTATTAACATAAAGGAACCTATGTTATTAACATAAATGGCGGCAGGGTGAAGACGGGGTGAAGGCGGAGTGAAGGAGTTCCAACAAGTGTTGGGGGAGCAAGGAGTAGCCGGGTTTGGTTGAGGCCTGTGAAGGCCAGAGTCTCAGGATACATAAATTCTGGTATGTCTGTGTGAGAAACAGTCTCATTTCCTTATCGTCTCTCGTTGGAGATTCGGTTTCCCTCATTAAATTCCAAGCTCCTTGAATCCCTGGGGAAAGAAACTCCTTTATAGAAAGTCAGCTGTGTGCTGATGTTTTTTTAAGTCTTCATAAATCATGTGAGCCCTTTCATAAATCACGGAGAGCTGCCTGCGTTCTGCAGCTGCACTCCACAGATACTTCAGGGTAATGCTGCTATTTGTCCCGGGCAAAACTATCAAGACTTGGGCAGTCCCAGACCCGCTTCCATTTCTAGACACTACCTCTTCCCTCCCCTTCATTTGGCCAAAGGCGTCTTACTGTCTTCACGCTCCCTCTCCTGCCTCCCCACCCACCGCACCTATGAAAACAGGAAAGACTCTGTTATCAGTCACTTACACTTGATGATGGATTGATTAATTGCACTTTAACTGAAAGCCAGTCGCACAAGTATAACCTGTGCTTCCAACTGTTCGTTTGCATGTTAATCCTTTTATCTTCAAATGTAGAATGAAAGACTATTTTCCATGCTAAAAGAAATTCCAGGCTTTAACTAGTTTACAGTGATATTTTAGATGGCTGTGGTGCAGGAGGAGAAAGAAAAGGAGGAAAAGATCAGGAATAGGAAAGGAAAAGAAACAAGCTGTAAAGCAGGAGAAAACATAGATAGGGTAAAAGAGGCATGTGGAAATTAAATAGAGTTTGCCTAGTGGATAAGATGTTTGTTAAATATTTATTGAATAAGTGCTCATGGAATGAACAGATGGAGAGAAGCTGGATTTAGAAAAATAGATAAATAATTTTCTTCCTCCAAACTAGACAGCAAGTTCTTTGGAGATGGGAAATGTGACTTATTTTTTTATTTCATGTCATCTATGATATATTACCCTACTCGATAAATAAGTAGAGACATAATAAATATATGCTGATTGAGGTGTTAGCAAATATTGCCAAAATATGTTCCAGGCTTGGATTCTGTCAATAAAACAGTTTCTAAAAAGCCCTAAACCTCAATCTTTTACTTCTAGTCACCTGGCTCTTCAATCAACTAGCTGTGCCACGTTAGTCCCCTCATTGACCTGTCTGTACTTGGTTTCTTCCCCTGCCAACTAGTTGTACGTTAGCAAATTTGAACCTGTGCTCTATGAAACCCCAGAGGCTTCTGAAAGTGCCCCAAAGCCACCGTGAGGTAGAGGGGGCAAGGGAGAAGCCTAATGGTAAGCCTAATGGTAAGGGGGGAAGCTCTCCGGCACTGCCTCGACTTCCCCGGCTTCCTGCAGCTCAGCGTCAGGGAAAGCAGCCCTGCTCTTACCTTCACCTGTTTTAGAGTTCTGAGTAAATTTTTGTTTGACAAAGACAAAAGTTTCAAGACCCTTGCACTTAAACTCTAAACTCAAAATTTCTTTAATTCTTTTATTTATTATTTTTAAGGTATGTTTTCTAGCAGCAGCATGTCATTACAGCAGTTTTCCATGATTAATATTCCTAACATTAGGAATTCAAAACAATGTAGTTTCAAAGTATTTGCCAGATGCCTTCATATAATAGACATTAGACTGAAAAGAGATGTAGACATGATCTTAAAATTACTATCAGTTTATTCTGAAATGCTTTTCAAAAGAGTTGCAAAATCCTCACCTATATTCAAAATATTCATTGAATTGGCAGCTATTAAAATTAATTTCTGGCCGGGCACAGTGGCTCACGCCTGTAATCCTACCACTCTGGGAGGCCGAGGCGGGTGGATTGCTCAAGGTCAGGAGTTCGAAACCAGCCTGACCAAGAGCAAGACCCTGTCTCTACTAATAATAGAAAGAAATTAATTGGCCGACTAAATATATATGGAAAAAATTAGCCGGGCATGGTGGCACATGCCTGTAGTCCCAGCTACTCGGGAGGCTGAGGCAGAAGGATTGCTTGAGCCCAGGAGTTTGAGGTTGCTGTGAGCTAGGCTGACGCCATGGCACTCTAGCCCGGGCAATAGAGTGAGACTCTGTCTCAAAAAAAAAAAAAAAAAAAATTAATTTCTGAAAATATCTCTCTTTTTCTAACCAGAAAGCTGAGTCATATTTTGTGGATTCTCAGAGAAGTATTTTCCAATTAGTGATTTGTCTTTCATGTTATAATTTAAAATGTAAAATCTCATATTAATAAAGAAGAGAACATGAATAAATTCTCAATTGGGTGATAGTTATCTGGCTTATAAAAATATGGGGATCAAAGATAAATTTATGGTCATCCTCTAGTTTGGTGATAACCATATTCAACACAGTCCATATATTTTACCTAAAATGATGCCAAGTGGAAAAACTAAGGTGCAAGAAGATGGAAAAACTCACATGACATGAATTGTCTAAGTGACATAAAATTCATTGATATTTCCATGCCAGGAAGGAATTAATTGAAGGTCAAAGTAATTAATGTAGATAGCCGATTGTGTGTGATCATGTTTAATGCAGTTCATCAGATATTTCCAGCACATGGACAGATTGTATTTGCTGACTTCCTTGTGGTTGGATAGCATCATGTGACAAGTTCTGGCCAGTGTTTGATATGGATTGGTTCAGGGCTAAGAATTTAATTGCTAATGCAAGACACTTCAGAGCTCTTTCCACCTGGCATGACTCTCAGCAGCATCTAGTTGGTGACTGCCTCCCAGACATTGATGACCAGAAACTCCATGGTGACCATGATGGCTGTGTAGTTCCACAGCGTGAATGAGAAATAAGCTATTATAGTTTGAGCTGCAGCGTAATCTGATAGGATGTGTGAAAGAGAAATTTGTTTCAACCTGCTAGTAAGTAGCCTTCCTCTTCCAAACAAATTGGGAAATTTGCAAGAGACCAGACCACAGGCAGGGGTTTGGTGGGATAACTGTAGACATCATCCCTTCTGAAAAAGCACAAAAACTGCATTTATTCCTCAGGCTCCCATGAAATACTTCAATACTTTCTGGGAGATTATTTTAATTGGAAGCATATGACTTTTCTTTTCCCATCTTGAAGTTTTTAAATGGCATGCGTCATATTTACTTAAAAACAAGACTGATTCAAGTAAAAATAATAATAATCATTCCCGTAACGTTTTTCATTTGAAGAGCACTCTGAAATTTTTCCACAAAACTTTATTTTTCCAACTTTTGTATTTTACTTTGAAAGAAATGCTAAAGAAAGAAAAAAATTCTTTATAGCATCTCATCTGTTGTAATCCAATTTGCTATCATCACATACATTGATGATACATCACACACTTCTTTTTCAGGCAACTTTGATGGCCCTTATTGTGCCTAATATAAAGAGCTGGGCTACTGGCTGATGGAAGTGGTCAGATCCCTTCTGAGAGTGGCAGGGGAAAGTTCTTTCCCAGAATGAGTCACAAGGTCCACGTGGCTGCTGAGTTCAAGGTTCCTGGTAGCCAGAGTTCCAGAGTTGGTCCTTCATTTGTTTTTACAGCAATATTAATTCCATTCCTATGAATTGAGGTTTGGATATGTTCCTCCTTCATTTTTAGAGACATATTAGTAGTGAATCAGGATGGTCCCCCAAATAAGAAAAAAATACACAAAACTTCTACATGATTCCACTCATACTAGATCAATCAATTTCTTATACTTTTTATTTATTTTCCATCATTCATTTAGTTTTAGTGGGAAAAAATGACTGGAATATTCTCATTTCCAAATCAACCAATTATTAGTCACTAAAACTTTCATTAGTAAAATAAAATAGGATGTAAGTAATATATTTCGGGGGTACTCCTTGGGAATTTTTTAACATAAAGTTCATACTCTTTCCACCTCCCGCACCAAATGCCAAGTACATCTGTATTTGGTAGACTGAGTCCAAGAGCATGATAGAAAGGTATTTAACACTCATCCCTACTTAATTAACTTCAGCAATTATTTAACTTATCTCTTTAAAATATCATACTTGAAAGCACAGTGCGCAAATATAGCTTTATTTTCAAGCTGAGGTGTATTTTTCACATTTCACCTTAGAACTGTATAAATTTGCTTTTTGACAATTGAGCCTTACAATACTTCAAAACTGTAAGTTGATGATGAACACAATGGATTAATATAGTGCATTAGTAATAATTGCTGGTATGTTGTTATCACTTGGCAAACTGAAAAAGCAGATGTTTTTGCTTTGTAGGTGACAGCAATACCCTGATGTTTCTTGGGCCTCCATAGAGAAACTTCCCTGAAACAGTGACTTGTTCACTGGTAGATATGTTAGTGAATAACTTAGATGTTTTTGCCATCTGATACTAGAACAGATGCTGTGGTCTAGTTTAAAGAATAAAAAGAGAAGTTGGTACCTTCAAATTTCTGGTCCTTTACCAGGACAACATATGCGAACAACATCAGTGTAAATTTTCCTTTTATGAATTTCCCCTTGAAACCATACAGTTTGATAAGGGTTTGCCAAATCAATGATTTCATAACTAGAGTCAGTATTAAGAGAAGGAGCAATGTGAGACCCAAACAATGCCAACAAAAATTACTGAAACCTTTTTTTTTTTGAGATAGGATCTTGCTCTGTCACTCAGACTGAAGTGCAGTGGCACCATCATAGCTCACTGCAACCTCAAACTCTTGGGTTCAAGTGACTGTCCTGCCTCAGCCTCCCAAGTAGTTGGGACTACAGGCGTGTGCCACTGCAGCCTGTTAATTTTTTAAATTAATATTTGAATGCTTTGGCATGCTGCCTTACACTCCTCGACATTATCAACAACGTTTATGGATTCTGCTGTACTTTTCTATGTCTGTGGATTATATATATTTGTATATAATTTTTTCTATATATTTTCCACATATATTTTAGTTGATTTATATTTGAATTTTCTAATTAAACTGTTTAATATTATATAATTTTATGTTAGTCCAGTCATATACTTTAAATATTCTGTGAGTGCCTGGGGAAGGAAATAGGTCACATGGCAACATTCCGTGAAACCGCGGGGGAAAATCCGTGACTTTTTGTCGTGGGTGATGTTGCTGCTTGTCTGTGCAGGCTCTTTTGGTGTGTGCCTGTAAACAGGGAAGCAGGAAGAGATTCAGTCTTGTTCGTAGCCATCTGTTTAAATGAACTTTCCTTCATTTGTTGTTGACGGCAATCATCTGTAACAGAATCTGTTTTACATGGAGCAGCCAGGATCATAGAGAGAGCGGCTTTAGGCATTTTTTGGCTAAAATACATACTTTTTTCTCAGCAGCACACATGCTGCAGGATTATCACCTAGCATCCTCTTCCCGCCTTTGCATCCCTAAAGCATAATAATTCTGTGCAGCTCGGTGCAAAATTTCATCTTCTAGACCAGCACAACTGAATCGCCCCTTAGGGAATGGAGCACAGAAAGAGATGAGCTTTCAGCTAGAGTGCTGGGGACTTTCAGGAAGGTCCCTGTGTGAGCTTGGCTCAGGGCTTCCACTGTGAGCAGCGGCTCCATCCCAGCCTTCTCCGAAGGGGACTGGGGGCTCTGGGTAGGCCTTAGCATCTCAGAGAAGAGCAGAGTGAGCTGTGAACGAATGGCTTTTCTTGGGAAAACCTTCTTTCTTCAGTTGTTGGAGCGCAAGGGGAATGTTCTTCTTTCTTTCTTTAAAATTTCCAACCTCCCTACTTGGTCTTGTTATTACCAGATTTCACACAAACATGCCCTTTAAGCTAGACATCTTATGGGGCCCTCTGGCCACATCTTGCTCTCTGCCCCTGGGTAGGGTTCCATGCTAGGCCTGGTGCTCACATGGGATTGCACGTGGGCAAATTGCCTAATAAATCATAGTGATCATAGGCTCCTTATATAAATGGGGTTTTTCTTCATATAGCTTCTAACTGGTGCAAAATGCATTGAGGACTGATTTTCTATGAGTAATTGTACAATTTTATGCATTTGCAGAAACACGGGCCTTTAATAAATCAGACCTTTGGAGTCCTTGGAGTATTTTTTTTTTATACCATGGATGTGAATATTTTGTATGGTTTGTGGTCATTTGTTTTTTTTAAATATTTTGGCTGGTTTTCAGTTCGCCTGGTGGTGTTGGCTGCAGACTTATAATTTCTGCAAGAGTTGAATTTTCCACTCAGAGCAATTTTATAGCTCTCTGGTGTTCACAGAGACCAGAAAGGACATTTCTGCCAATTTGACCAACTTCATTGACAGACTTAGAATCTTAAGTGTGGGCCAGATAATGGATGTGATTCATATCTTCCTTGGTCGCCCAGGATCTGATGCTGGCCTTGTGCAAATAACATTCTCCAGCCTCTCATCCGGGTGTCTTGGAGTATGCAAGGCTCTGTCCCACACAGCAGCACAAATGTCATCCCTCGTCTGCGGCACTTACTCTCCAGTGCAATAAAATTCTTTGGGAGAGATGCAGTGTCCACATGGTCGTGAATATCTTTCTTCTTGATGATGTATGAGGTAAAAAAATGTTCGGTGCTCGGAGTTGATGCAGAATTATCACTCGTCAAACCAATCAAGTGGTTTTATGAAGAAAAATGGTACTAGACTGGTCTATTGCATGAGAAGGCTAAAATGATTTTAGAGAGGCTTCCTCATTCTGTTTCAAAAAGAATGATCACAGAGAATGACAGATATCCTAGATGTCATTTAAGGACAGCTGACATAAGACAATACATACCTAATGTCACCTATCAAGGCAACAAAAACTGAGCACTCAAATCTTTGTATATAATCTACCTAGAGCTAAAATTAATAGTAATTATTATGTTTCAGCAAGTGTTCTGGGTGAAGTTTAATTCCACAGGGGAAACAAAACCTTCAGAGAAGTTTGGGGAAGGGAATTAGCAATAGTTGAGCATTTTCCGTATGGCCCCTGCCTTGCCTTTATTAAACCTAAATAAATATGGAAGGACTCGTGAATCTCATTTCACAGATTAACCACTCAAAATGGGAAACTGAAGTAGCATAGCCATGTTTCTCTGACCACTACCACTCCACACTGTGGCCTTCCCATTCCTCAGTTGTCTCCTTAAACTCGTGTAAAGCTCTGAGTTTAAATTTTGAATCTTCAACAAAATTTGGCAAACTTCATCTAAGATCATTGCCACTTCCAACTTTCCTGCCCTTACTTTAGAGGGTATTCCGAGTTAAATATGAACTCTCTCCAATACAAAATGTAAAAGGAATTGACTCAAGTAGCTCCATATCAAAGTTGACATGGTCAAATGCATCAGAACCTCAGAGGATCTCATAGGAATTGGGCGTGATCAGCAAAGATTATTTGAGAAAGTATTACAGAGAACTAATTTAGGGCAAACTCACGGGTGGCAATCAGATGATTTTAAAAATTAAGAGTATCCAGCATTAAAGGCAATAATCAGATAGTCTCGGTTTGGGACAGCTAAGTCAGGAACTCCGATACTTGCTTGCCTTCCCTCTTAATAAAGGAATCAGCAACTTCAGGCTATTGCTTTCAGTAGGCCAGAGTAGCTAGCGATAGCTTTTAAGCATTATTTTGTTTTTGTTTTATTTATTTTCATGATTGATTTTTACTTCTAACAAATGATACTAGTTTTGTACTTACAGTAAAAATATAAAATTTCTCTTTAAAATAAATTTATGTCTTATGAAAAGTCCTACGTTTTACCTATCTTATTTGGAGGGGCTCAGAGTCTGTTTTGCAGAGGGTGTGGATTAGTGAGATCTCTGCACATGATTAGTGACAGAATAAATTGATACGAGCACTTGGGAAAACAGTTTGACATTTTTAAATTGGACACTTGCCTATCCTAATGAGCTACGAGTTCTACCTGTATGTCCATGTCCAAGACACATTTTTACACTTGAACAGCAGGAGACCCGTAGAACAAGCTTCCGAGCAGCCCTCTTAGCAAGAGCAAAAACATGGAAATCACCTAAATGTCCATTGGCAGCAGAAGAGTGCATTAATAAACTGTGGTAAATCCACATCACAGACTATTGTACAATGGTCAAAATGAATAAACTATAGCCTCACAGAACAATATGGATAAACCTAAACAACATAAAGTGAAAAAAGCAAGACCTAAAAGAGTACATGTGGTCAGATTCTCTTTTTTTAAGGATAAAACAACTAAAATTAAAAATGCATATTGTAGATGTACATATTGATAAAACGAGACTGCATAGACGAGGAAGGAACAGAATGATAGCAGAAGACTCAAGACGGTTTCGAGGTGGCAGAGGGCAGGGGCTGGGTTGTGGAGGGGCGTCATGTGGTTGGGTTTAGGTTATGTTTCACAACCTGGCTTTAGTTTTTCATGGTGGTTTACAGATAAGATTCATTACATTATTCAAAGTCATTAACAAATTAAGAAAAACTAAGCCTTGAGTGGGCCAATGATGAGAGTCTGTCATGAAAGAAATCTTACGATTTACTCAATTCGGTACATTTGAGGCTCAATAGGGGGAAAAAGAGGAAGGAATCGAAAGAAATATACTAAGGAAAATAATGGTACATGTGGGAAGGAGCAGGCAATCCACTGAAATTTGAAAAATCTTGCAATAAGAAAAGGTCCTTCCTAAGAAGGGTAGTTTAGATGGTCCAAATAGACTGGAGCTTGGGGGTCAGGTTGAGAGGGAAATGAGGAAGCATCCAAACTGAAAATAAAGTCAACCACAGGGACCAAATAAGCAAAGAATTTGGGGCAATATGGGAACTGGGTGGGAACAAAGGAGAAAACAGATGCACAACCGAGTATCTGGAAAGAAAGCTCAGAACATCGTGGGCTCAGGAATGTGGTTGGGGGAGGCGTCAGCGCTGGCACTTTTGCCATTCAGGGCCTTGCCTCCCTGTCTCTTGAAGTGCCCAGTGCAGGGTCCACCTGCAGTACTTACTGGTAACCTACCTTTTTTCAGAAAAAATTGAGGATGGCTTACAAGAAGATTTAAAATACAGCAAATTATTTAAGTCATTAAATATGAAATGTCTGATTTTGATTCAAAAGTGTAGTTTATTATATCTTAAACAAGCAGCAGTACAATTAATCAAAGTATGCGTCTAAACTATCCACATGGCTTTGTCCTCTTAAGGGTAGCTTGTTTGTGCCAGGAGCAAAGAAGCCTGGAGAGTGAGTAGCGATGAAATTGCAAAAGGTGTTTTGCACAGCTTGTTGAGAATTGAATATTTTTCCTTACAAGAAGTGGTCCAAAGCCTGGAGAAAGTCGTAGTCAGTTGGTGCAAGGTCTGGTGAATATGGTGGATGACAGAGAGTTTCCAAGTCCAGTTTCTGTAGTTTGAGCAGCGTTGTTTGTGCGACATGTAGTTGAGCGTTGTCTTGCAAGAGGATTAGCCTGTCTCTATCGACCTATCTTGCCTGCTTAATCTCAAGCATCCTCATTATTTCTCCAACTGGTTGCAGTAGACATCTGCTATAATGGATTGATCAGGTTTCCTGAAGCTATAGTGGATGATGCCAGCACTGGACCACCAAACAGACACCATTAGCTTTTCTTGATGAATATTCGGACTGTGTTTCAACACTTCATCTTCATTCACTCATTGTGCCAAATGCTTACAATTGTCAAAAAGATCCATTTTTCATCACACATAACAATACAGTATAGAAATGGTTCGCCTTTATGTCATGACAGCAAAGAAAGGCAAACTTTGAGACTATTTCTATCCTGATGCTCATTTAATTCATATGGTACCCATCTGTCCAGTTTCTTTACCTTGCCAATTTGTTTCAAATGTTCCAATATTGTCGGAATAATAGCCGTAAAACCTTGCTGCCAATTTATGTGTATGTTGAGATGGATTCACTTCCACTATAGCTTTCAGATCATCATTATCCACCTTGATCTCAGGTCACCCATGTGGGTCATTTTCAAGATTAAAATCACCAGAAGGGAACTTTACAAACCATTGACGCACTGTGTGTTCATTAGCCACATCCTTCCCAAAACAGTTTGTTGATATTTTGAGCTGTCTGCACTGCATTTGTTCCATGAAGAAAATCATATTAGAAAATTACGCGAAGTTTTGACTTATCCGTGGTTTCACAAAAATTGCTCTAAAAAAAAAATAAAAAATAATCACAAGCCAAAACATGCATTTGTAAGCCTAAGGATGTACCTTCACAATAAAAATAAAACAAGCAGTGTCAAAGTGAAATGTCAGAGATATCAACTGTCAAACTTGGTACTTAAGGAAACTGGACATTTCACATTTAATAACCTAACACCTTAGGTAACAAGCAGGTGAAAAATAAATAAAAACAAGAAGAAGCCAAACTGGAGTCTGCAATATTCCTAATACCAGAAAAAGGACAGGCCGGAAAGTTGGCCAATACACTTGCTGCATAACAGATGTGGAGGGACAGTGAGCATTCTTTTCAACTGCACTTTTGCAGGATTCACAGGCACATTCTTCAAATATCATTCTCGCAGAGTTCTTTAATTGAGGGTACAATAACGTTTCTCTGACAAAGCCTTCCTTGAGAAAGCTAAGTAGGAGCTTTGGTTTTGGTGACCTAACTTATGAGTGGTAGAGAAACTACAAAAATGGTTGAGCAGTATAAGCCTTAAATGATTTCCATTAAATACTAGCAGTGTGAGCTACATTTTTGGCAGGAGCACTTCGAGGCTGAGTTCCTGAATTGTGCCTGAAGTGGGTGTTAATCTGCACATGGAGAGATACATGCGTTTCAGATGAACAAGTGGCATAGCCGAACTTTCTCTGCTAACGTGCAAAAGTGTGACTTCTATTCCAGTCTGGACTAAAAGCTGTTCACTCTCCACACCAGGAGAAAGGCAAGTTGTGCACAATTTAAGTGGGGATTTGGATGACACCTCAGTGAGGTAAAACATTCCTAGAGGAGATGGAGCAAGTGAGAGAATGTGGAGTCTTGAATGAGCTGGTGGGTGATAGGAATCCAAGCTGACAAACACTTATTTTTATTTATTTTATTTTTTTTACTTCAGAATATTATGGGGGTACAACACTTAGGTTACATATATTGCCTTTTTCCTGCCCGAGTCACAGCTACAAGTGTGCCCATCCCCCAGACGGTGCACATCGCACCCATTAGGTGTAAATATACCTACACCCCCACCACCTAACATCTGATGAGTGTTACTTCTATATATGCAAGTAAGTGTTACTCAATTGGTACCAGTTACAGTGAGTACATGTAGTGCTTGTTTTTTCATTCTTGTGACACTTCACTTAGGAGAATGGGCTCCAGCTCCATCCAGAGTAATACAAGAGGTGTTAATTCACCATTGTTTTTTGTGGCTGAGTAGTACTCCATGGTATACATAGACTACATTTTATTAATCCACTCATGTATTGATGGGCACTTGGGTTGTTTCCACATCTTTACAATTGTGAATTGTGCCGCTATAAACATTCGAGTGCAGATGTCGTTTTTATAGAATGTCTTTTTTTCCTTTGGGTAGTTTCCCAGTAGTGGGATTGCTAGATCAAATTGTTGTTCTACTTTTAGTCCTTCGAGGTATCTCCACATTACTTTCCATAGAGCTTGCACTAGTTTGCAGTCCCACCAGCAGTCTATGAGTGTTCCTATCTCTCCACCTCCACACCAAAATTTGTTGTTTTGGAACTTTTTGATAAAAGTCATTCTCACTGGAGTTGAGTAATATCTCATTGTGGTTTTGATTTGCATTTCCTTGATGATTAGAGATGTTGAGCATTTTTTCTTAGTTTGTTGTCCATTAATTTATCTTCTTTTGAAAAGTTTCTGTTCCTGTCCTTTGCCCGCTTTTTAATGGGATTGTTTAATTTTTTTCTTGCTGATTTTCCTGAGTTCTATATAGATTCCAGTTATCAGCCCTTAATCAGATGTATAGTGTGCAAATATTTTCTCCCATTCCATAGGCTGTCTATTTGCTCTAATGACAGTTTCTTTGGCTGTGCAGAAGCTTTTTAATTTGATCAGGTCCCATTTATTTATTTTTGTTGATGCTGTGATTGCTTTTGGGGTCTTCTTCATAAATTCTTTGCCTAGGCTGATGTCTGTAAGAGTTTTTCGAATGTTTTCTTCTAAAATTCTCATGGTTTCATGCCTTAGGTTTAAGTCTGTTATCCCTTGTGAGTTGATTTTTGTGAGATATGAGAGGTGTGGATTGTGTTTCAGTCTTCTACATGTGGATATCCAATTTTCCCGGCACCATTTATTGAATAAAGATTCTTTTCCCCAGTGTATGCTTTTGTCTGTGTTGTCAAAGATCAGATGGCAATATAAGGTTGATTTTATATCTGGTTCTCAGTTCTGTTCCATTGGTCTATGCTTCTGTTCTTGGGCCAGTACTATGCCATTTTGGTTATGAAAGCTGTGTAGGATAGCTTGAAGTCTGGTAAAGTGATGCCTCCAAATTTGTTCTTTTTGCTTAATGTTGCTTTTGCTGTATGGGGTCTTCTCTGGCTTCATATGAAGCATAGAATTATTTTTTCTAGGTCTGCAAAAAATGATGTTGGTATTTGAAAAATATCTACAAAAGTGTTTGTTTTTAAGACAGGAATTGATGCTTTTTTTACATCTGGAAAAGGGAGTCAGCATAATTCTTTAAGCTGTAGAATAGCAAGAAAACATGGGTTCCTGGAGAAGGCTCCTAGAGGAAGGCG